>RJWT010003334.1:0-36883 GCA_004365215.1 Cuniculus paca | reverse complement strand
AAAACACTGTGTGGTATTTTTAAGACTTTAAGAGTTCTCTGATATGCTGTTATGTCTTGATAGTAAACACTATCAGGTTTACAAATATACTCAGTATACTCTATTGTTGATGTAAATGTATATCTATTAATTCTAAGTAATTATAAATTACTCAAGTATTTAGTGACTATATTTCTTTTAACTCCCAAATCTATCACCTTTTGAAGAATGTATGGTAAAATCTCCAAATAGTTTTGATGATTTATTGTTATTTTTAGTATATATTTACAGTCATTATATTTTACTAAGCAGCTTTTCCCCATCTCATGTAAAATGCCCCTTTTTCTCTAAAAATTTGTTATTCTATTTGAGCAATGTTTTTTAGTATTAATTTGTTCCCAACTAACATTCCATGTGTGTGAGCAGGTATGACCAGGATACCATCCACTTCTGAGAGCATCTTTCATGTGGTCCCGTTTTGAAATACTCTGTTCTCACTTATATTTTGTGGTTTGATTCTGTGTCCTTAAGAGTCCTGTGTTTTTCCATTTCATCTGTTGTCTCTGCTAGGATTTTCCTCCATGGGTGAGTTCAGAGAGGAACATCAAGAGCAGACCCAGTGCCGTGCTTTTTGCTAACTATCTACAGGAAAGTAGTGCTAGAGTCCGCACTGTTCCCAGGTCTAAGAAATCTACTGAATCTGTTTTGCCTCTCCTTGATGGCAAGATGAGAAATGAGGTATTTAATGCAATGTGAGGATTCAGTGCTCTTATGGTTTGTATCTAGGTGCCCCCCACCAAGCCTCATGCAGTCATGAAAGCTGCTGAATCTAGCATTTGTGATTGACTCATTGTCTGGTGGTGGGATTGGTGGTGTGAGTCTTGCACCCAGGGGTGAAGCTGACATACAGTGTAAGGTTGGAAAGGAGACATGTTTTTCCCTCTTTTGTGTGGTTCACTGTTGCTGTTTGCAGCTCCCAGGAATGGCTGTCACCTCAGCCATGCCACCCTGCCTTGGAACCAGCTGAGTATGGACTGAAACCCCCAAAACTGTAAGAAATAAACCTCTCCTTCCTTCATGTTGGGCATCAGGTATTTTGTCTCAGCACCAAGAAAAAAGTCACCAAGACAAATGCTCATATATCAAAAAATATACACCTACCTCTGCCATTGTCAATATATGATTCTCTCCACTACTCCTGTACTCTAGTATGCTATTTTATAGTTTATTTATTCATTTTTTGAGACCATAACCATTTCTTTTTCTTTTGGACTTGTTCAAAAATTTTTATGTAAGTATCTTGATTCTGTCAATTTTCCTCCTGCAGCATCTCTAGGGTTACAATTGAGAGAGGGAGTCAGCAGCCCACATTAGTTTGTCATCTTATTAAGAAGCAGAAGTCAATTTTGGTATACCGTACAAATCTAATTCTTCAAACTGACAAAATTGATATTTAAATCAGGCTATTGTAATAATCCTCAGCTGCATTGCATTGCAGGTGTCTAAAAATCTTATAAATAACCTTTCTAACAAGCGGTAAGCTGTATATCATCCAAAATGAGACAAAAAGTGTACGTGTTTTAAGAAGTGCACATTTTAAAACTTTTACTCTGTGAAATAAGTGCAAACACAAATTAGAATGTGGGCAGGCACTTGGGTTACTGTTAGACCTAGGAATACTGGAATTTGGTACTATTTTTGTTCATTCAATTTTATTACCAAACCCATGATTAAGTAAACAAATGAACAAAACTCATAGAACAAGAGAAAAAGACAGTTAAGATTCAAAAGAAACTAGTGCGGCCCTGATTATTCTCTGAGCTCAAATTATAGAGAGCTAAATACAAGGTAGGAGTTTGTGTAATCAACAAATTAAGTTAACACATGGACTTGAAGAAATTCAGAAAATTCTAAACATAGAATTATAGATTTTTAGTGAATGCTAAAATATTTAAGAAATCTCTTTATGAAAAAAAGAACTAGAAAATTTAGGACTACTACTGGAACAGATAATATCTCACATAAAGATGATACAGCAATACTAAAAGTAGTTATTTTCAAACGTGCATTTGTATATTTTATTAAGACTCTATTTGCAAACTAGAAAGACTACAATAAAGGTGGACTTAAAAAAATACGACATGTGTAAAGACATAGCCCTTGGAAATCTCAAGTAGTTTTTTTCAATGGAAAGACTGATCAAATAGAGAATCCATAGTTGTTCATAATTGAGGAGATAAGAAAAATTACCAGTGTGATGATTAGCCCTGCCAAATACTGTAGCAGTAAAGGGTTTCATTTTTATGGCTGTTGCTAATTCCGTAAACATTTGTTGAATGTCAATCACAGTTTCAATTTTATTTTTCAGGACTGCAAATAAATGGACTGCTATAAATAAAATCAATGACATTGACTCGGTGTGCCAGACTAAGGAATAAAACTATGTCCCTGTACTCAAATATATTACAATATTTGAAGGCAGAAGGCAGACAAAAAACAAGCATTTATTACAGTGAAGTAAATCATAAATGAACAACATCTACACAGAATTTTTGAGCATAAGGTTTAAGTATTGTGTGTATATATATATATATATATAGTGGAGAGATATTAAATTATTCTCAGTAAAGAGATGTTTAGAAAGATAACTGCAGTTATAGTGGAAAATGTATATAAATACCACTGTCAGATCCTCATATAAGAAAAGTTTTTTCTGAAGCTAATTTCCACAGAAGCTTTACAGGAATTTAGCAGAACTTTGAGTTTCAATTCATCTAATTATTCTTGGATCAATTGACTAGATTGTAGATTAAATGTGATTAAGTAGTAGTTTCACTGTGTACACAACTGGACTCTATTATTCTCACTCTGTGGGCTTTCACATGTATGTTGATAACTCCCAAATCAATACTTCTAAGTCCAGGCTTTCCTAAACTCTGGATCCATGTTTATTACTTTAGTCAACCATTTCCACTTAGACGATTCTTTGATCTTCCAAACCCAAGATATGCAAATGAAGATATCATGCTCTATAAAAATTACTGCTTTGTTTTAAGTTTTAGAAAACTAGTTGTACTGCTTTCCAAGCTGGGTGGAATGTAAACTTTCTTTTGAGAATTCAATTTTGTTAATGACAGATGATGAAGCCTCAACTCACTAAATTTTATTAAGCATCATGTTGGGCCATTTTGGTTGCTGTAAAAAAAATACCTGAGACTTGATACTCTAACAATAAAAGAAATTTATCATGGCTCATGATTTTGAAGGTCAATGGTCCAAAATAGGGCTGAGCCATTTGTTCAGTACCCAGATAGGGCTTGATGGCTGTGTCATGACATAAGAAATGACAATGCACGGTGGAAGGGCATGAGAAGCAGTCCTCTTCGTAACATAAGAATCAAAGAACTGGTGACAGAACAGACTCATGCTTTTATAATAACCCACTTTCACAGAACTAGCCAGGTCCTGAAATGATTACATTAATACCTTCCAAAGAAAGTGTCCCTTTGATCTAGTCACCTTTACTAAACCCCACCTCTTAATGGTTCTACCAGTTTGTAAAAGCTGCAATATGAGATTTGATGGGACACTCTACATCCAAATCATAACAACTTTCTATATACTATCAGTTTAGACAAGGAGATTCTTAATTTTTGTTTCTTAAATTTCACAATATG
Source organism: Cuniculus paca (assembly GCA_004365215.1). Lineage (NCBI taxonomy): Eukaryota > Metazoa > Chordata > Mammalia > Rodentia > Cuniculidae > Cuniculus > Cuniculus paca. The sequence goes on along the minus strand of RJWT010003334.1, from coordinate 33,227 downwards.
TACTTGCCGGAGATAATTTTGCACAATGTAAATAATTTTTAATATGAAGAAATTAATCTAATATGAACAAATCTTTAAGTATTTTTATGTAAATAAATACAACATTATAATACATGTGATGTGTTCTCAAGTAAGTTTGAAAGTACCTGTTATATCTATGCCTACAAGAACTATTACTCATATGAAAGTAAGTGATAAAAGCATGCTGTGTTATAATACTCTAAATGGCAGTGACTCATTGTGCCTATTTTAAAACATTACAAAATAAACTATACCTAATTAAGTTCCTTTTAAATGATTATTTTTATCACTAAATACAATGAAGCTTTCTGAATATATCACTTACAAAGAAGTTTCTTTGCTTCAAAGGTAAAAACTTCATCCTGAATTTTGTAAATAATTTCAAAGAAATAAAGCAATGTAGTTACAGGATTTTTCCTATTGAGAAAATCTCATTTTTTTTTTAATAACGTAGATGAAACTCAAGGATCTTGGATTTAGGAGAAAAAACCTGGATCAAAAAGATAAAAATTGCATGATAATACTTACCTAAGATATCTAAATTTATCAAATTCTTAGAAAAAGAAAGTAAAAAGGTAACTGTAAGATGGTGGGAGGGGAACAGAAAAGTGAGTTGTTCCATGAGTATAGTGTAGGATTTGTAAGATGAAACAGTTGTACAGATCTGTTACACAACAATGAACATATAGTTAACATCCTAGCACCATAAATTTAAACATAGTGAAAATGTTACATTTTATGTAATTTTTGCATACTAAAGCATTTAAAAATGGTTAGAGACACTTATTATATCATTATGAGTTCAACAGATTTATCAAGGACAAATAAAAAAGTCAGAAAATACGTACTTACAGTTTGCAAATGAATTGCTCTAGGGCTCCAGAAAGTTCAAAGCACATCTTGATCATAAAAAGATAGAAACTAGTTTAGAATCTGTAATTATCCTGATTACTTAGAATTTCTTCTATACACTGACCCCTCACCTGGTTATTATAAGAACTGCTATAAATTCAATGTTCAGAACTTTAGTTTTCTTTTATCTTTAATAGCTGCATAGCATCATAGACATCACTAAATATTTTTTAGCTACAAATTTTAAAACTGAATTTGTTTAGCTGTTATCATGTTATATTGTGATTTAATTTTTTGAAAAGGCAGTCTCCTTTGTCTTATAATTTGGCATGCTTTATGAAACTTTTGAATTTCTACCCTGCAGATTTTAGAGAAAAAATTTATTCATTTTTAAAATAAGCAAAATATTACCAAAATAGTAGGTTTCATTCAATATGGGAAAAACCACTTCATTCCTTTGAAATCTTGTGCTTACTCTAAAGTCATGTTCAACATCAATATTGACTTTAGAATATTAGCCGAATTTATTCTTTCAAATAGTATTAGGAGGTTTTTGGCCACATCATAGAGTTATAAATCTATTTCAGAAGATGACCTAACTGGTAGCTCCTCATGTTTAAAAATCCTTTTAGAAAGATTATCATATGCATATTATTGAACAATATAAGCATGAGTTCTGAGATAATATACAGAGTATAACCTTGCCTAGACTTATGCTTTCAGTAATATGTAGTAAGTTTTTTAATATCAGTGCTTCTAACATGATTTTTATATTGCATTAAATTTAGTCTCAAGTGATGCAGAGGCAAGATCTCACTGAATGCAGTCAAAACACCCAAGTTCAATGTGTTTTTCTACCATAAAGATATCATCCCTTTTCTGGTGCCCAATTTCAGAGATTCAATTCATGTAAGGGGAGAAATAAAGCTAATTGATAATATTTAGCAGCCCACAGCATTATCTAACATTTATTTAAAAGAGTGCTTTCTTATTTTATTTAAATTATTGTTTAAGAATTGCATTACAGGGATGAACTGACAATTTTATTCCATTACCATGTATTTAAGAGGAACTGAGATGACAGGCAATAAGAGCAAGAGAGAGAGAAGGAGAGAGAAAGAGCGAGAAAGTGGGGAGAGACAGAGAGACAGAATAGGACTACTAGTTGATCACAGATGCTGTAGAAAATTTAATGTCTAAATTAAGTTGATGTGTCCACCATCAACTTTTCACAGCTTTCCTAATACTTCTATGGAAATTTATCCACTCCTCACTAACTACCTATTCGAGTATTTATGAATAGAAAACTAAACTAAACTAAACTAAACTAAACTAAACTAAACTAAACTAAACTAAACTCCTATTGCCTAATAAATAAAAGTACTGATCTCCTTACCCCAGGCGTGTGCGTGTGTGTGTGTGTGCTATTTCCTGTGTGTGTGACGATTACTTAACTACAGCTCTCAAGACATAAGGTGCCTATCTTCATTGAGCCTGTGAAATTAAGAGTCAACTCTGGTTGAAAGGCCTGTCACTCCAGTTACTGAGGAGGCTGAACCAGCAGAAAAGTCACAGGTTCGAGCCCAGCCTGGCAAGTTACTAAGAATCTGTCTTAAACTTTAAAAGCTGGTGGGGGGAAACAGGAGGGCCCTGGAATAAAGCCAACAGCAGATCAAAGTGGTGGGACTCACAACGCAACCTTGGAGAAGACAAACTCTCCAGGCGGACTCCTCCGTGTCCGGGTCGGAGCTCGCCCTCACTGGCCTCGCCCTCGGTCCCCAGTTCCCCAGGACCCCACAGCCACCAGCTCCACGAAGAAGATTGAGCTGATACAGAAGACTGAGCTGGCCGAGCAGGCGGAGCTCTGCGAGGACACTGCCATCTGCATGAAGGCGGTAACAAGGCAGGATGCCCAGCTGTCCAATGGGGAGTGCAGCCTGCTCTCCATGGCCTACAAAACTGTGACAGGGGGCTGCTGCTCAGCCTGGGGGGGTCATCTCGAGCTTGCAGCAGAAAACTGACATCTCCGACAAGAAGCTGCAGTTGATTATGGACCATCCAGAGAAAGTGGAGTGAGAGCTGCGGTCCATGTGCACAAGAGCCCTGGAATTGTTGGACAAGTATTTAATAGCCAGTGCAACTAATCCAGAGAGTAGCCATCTATCTGAAAATGAAGGGAGATTACTTCCAATACCTTGCTGAAGTTGCATGTAGTGATTATCAAAAATAAACAATACATAATCCCCAAGGAACTTACCAAGAGGCATTAAATAAGCAAGAAAGAGATGCAGCCCACACACCCAATTCGCCTGGGTCTGGCTCTTGACCTTTCTTTATTTTACTATGAGATCCTTAATAAACTCGAGCTTGCCTGCACACTGGATAAAATGGCTTTTGACAAGGCCATTGCAGAGCTTGATAACTTGAATGAAGACTCTTACAAAGACAGCACTGTCATCATGCTACTGCTCAGAGACAACTTAACATTATGGACATCAGACAGTGCAGGAGAAGAATGTAATGCGGCAGAAGGGGCCAAGAACTAAGTGCACACAGGATGTCGAGCTTCCTCCCAAGAGGAAACCTTTGACACATCTCCATTCCTTACTCTATCTGGATTTCCTATAACAAAGAACCTGCTCGTGTATATGGAAGCAACCTTTCCTAGTCTTTTCACACTGCATCTTTGGGAAAACTCTATTCCTTGGTTTGTGTGTCTTGGCCTTCCTGATGTGAGTTACTGCTGTAAAAAGTTTTAATAGCTTCATTTCATATAAACATAAGTAGATTCCAACACTTATGTAGAGGACTAAAGACATATCTGGTATTTAAGTAATGTGAACCAGTTCTTCAGCGACTGTGTTTTGTATTACTGTGGAGATACGATGACAATACAGTTTATTCCAGTTTAAAGAGTGTTCCACAGAACTTCTTAGATTCCATGTCCCCTCCCTTTCTCTTCTTTGGGGTTTTCTTTCAGTGAGTAACTTTTCCATTCTCCTGCTATGTTCCTTTTTGATAGGAAATCAGAAATATTAGTTTGAATGGGAAAGCACTTGGTGTCTCTGGAGGTCACAAATTAAAAAGCTACTTGTATGGAGTTTGATGGAGGTCACGTCTGTCTGTGACAACAGAAATTTCCTATTCACCTTCATTTGCTGCTGTTTAAGTTGACAACTTCCTTTCCCAATAAAAATTCACTTACACCTCCTGCCTTTGTAGCTCTGGTACTCACTTTTGCAATGTAATAGAATTGGCATATTGCTGCCAGAATCCAAGCATTGCTTTTGGCAAATTAAAGTGTATGCCATTTCTTAATACATTAGAAAGGGAGAATAAATTAAAGTACATGAGTTCAAGTCTAAAATTTTAGTACTCTTCCATGAAGATTTGTGCACATATGAAAGGGCATCCAGTTTGTCTAGTGATTATTCCTTAGAGAGTTGAACCACTCTTGTGTGTTGTCAATCATTGACTGTAGTCCCAAAAAGCCTTGTGAAAATGGTATGCTCTGTGTAACGGCAAAGTAACATAATTACACTTTATTTAAAAAAAAAAAAAAAGCTGGTGGAGGGGGCAAGTGGTAGAGCATTTTGGGTAGCAAAACCCAGCACCACTTAACAAATACATAAGTATATAAATAAATAAATAAATAAAATGCAAATATAAAACATAATCTACTCATGTGATTCTTCTTCAAAAAAGATGGTTTACTCTAAGACACTTGGTGTTGAAATATCAATTTAAAATATATTTACCTAAGTGACCATAGCTGACAACTTATACATAACTGTGTTCATTTAAGAAATAAACATTCAAGATGACAAAAATGAAAATATATGATTTTCTATGCATTAGTGTGCCACTTCTGCAGGCACTGAAACAGTGAAAATTGAGGTGCACATTGTAGGCTTAGAGAAACAAGTAAAATTGTTTAATATCAAATCATCCTCATGGATTTAGTACTCTACAGGGCAGAAATATAGCCAGTGATGTTATTAAAATCAGTACACTTAAATAACAAATATATTTTGGAAAAATCTTAGGCACAAGGCATTGCTCTAGACATTGAGCATATTAGAATTACTAATACAGGAGCAACACTGTTACTGACTCTACCAGGAGAACATAACAACAAATCACATATTAAATATTATATCACTGCATTAAATATCATGTTTTGCTTAACATTGCTATTATCACTGAATATTTCATAATATTAAATATATCGTTTCAGATAAAAGCCTGTTAAAAATAACAATCCAATAAAATCCATGAACAAAGATATCTATAGTAATACATATTAGGACTTAAAAAGTTACACTGTATATAAAATTTGAAGGTTAAGGATCAATGAATACTTAATGAACTAATATATGAATGAAATTTAGCCAAGATTGGGGAGCCTAAATCTTGTTCTACTAACTTCTGCTGTTTAATGTTTGCACTATCCAAATAATTTCCTTGTTCTTTATTTGTGATCTGTGAAAAAAAATGATGTCTATCAGTTTTTACTGCCTACCAATACTATGAACATTTTATAAAGAGTAATGAAAAAGAAATTTGAAAATTTTAAAATTGTACAAAATTAATTTGGTGATATTTCATATGTCACTATTTTATATCTATTTATAAATTTCTATGTCCTTGTATAATTGACAAAGATAACACAAAGAATAATTTAGTAGGATGCGAAATCTTAGTATAGTGTTCCAGTTCTGTGAGTTTATAAATCTATTATCTAATGATCTTTGAACCTGACTGCAGTGGACTCGGTCTGATTAATTCAACACACCTGACAATCAATAATAATTTTGAAGCTCAGGCCTATGGCTTCCTCATTATCAACTGAAACTAGATAATCCCTTAAAATAAAATACAGTTGGATTTGTTCAGATTAATGGAAAGTAAAATTTAATGATTACTCATTCCTTTGTTTTATAATTCAGCTTTTACATCTGAAAATTTACACATTTCTAAATGTCTCTTTGATTTTCCTTATTTTTATTTTGTACTAAAAATGAAGAAAATAGCAAAAAATTGGAACATATGAAAACTAAATAGGTAACTAGCATCCCACACTTTTAAACTCAGTGAAACTAAATGCCACAGCTAAATTAAAATAACGGTTCTTTCTCTTTATAACAATTGATAGTCAGAATGGTGATTGTTTATATGTTTATTCATATGAGGCAGGTTCTCCTTTTGTAGATCTGACTGACCTTGAACTCACTATTTAGTGCAGATTGGTCTTAAATTCATTATCTTATAGTCACCCTTGCAAGTGATGTTTTATACTCTTTTGAAACATATTTTTTTTCATTGTTGATTTGGTGTTCCTGGAAGAAACACTTTGATTTTCTCCCTGAAGAAAATATACATCTGCAGTCCATCTGATCTACAAAATGTTGTAACATGACATTAGCCTCCAGTTATTTCAAAGGAGTAAGAAATAAAAATGAGCATATATTAGAAGAGCTAAAATGTTATTTTAGTATCAGGAATAAAATTTATAACAAAGTTTTAGATATAAAGATTATTAAGAATTCTATTTTACATGCAATAACATAAATTCTTGTGGGCTGACTCACAGTGACAGTTTAAATCATTTGTAATCTCAACAAATACATATTGTAAAGTGTTAAATTGTGTCTTCAAGTGATATCTAAAACAAGTCTTTTATTTTTAAATCATAATATTCTGAAGTACTAATGGGTTATTTCATTATTAAAAGTAGAAACAGTAAGATAACCATTTGATTTTGAATTACAGTTACAAGAACTAACGTACACTGTTACAAACAATTAAATTGGGATCTGTTATTTCCTGAAACTTCATAGTCATTTAAAAATGTGGTTTTCTCCTCTTTTCTCCCTCTACAACTCATCCTTAACCTTTAAGCAGGTTTTTCTCATTTTCAAAGTGATGGACAGAGATGGATTTATCTTATGAGTTGTGGCAGATACGCCTAAGCCCAGTCTAGTCATAAAGCCAAGGATAGATAACACACTTCATTTTTTTCCTCTTCCAGAGGAGTATAAAACAATACAGTAGTCTTAATATATTATTCTACTGGGAACAATATTATTTCATGTAGGATAATGCAAATGATTCCAGATCCTAACAATTTAATGAGATAATGATTTATTAATGAAATAAATATTAAAGGAAATAATCTGAAATCTTTGAATAAAACATGGAACCAAGTTATAAATTGTGGAGGGAAATTTTTCACAGAAGTTAGAAAAGAAAATCTGAGACTAAATAGAGTCAATCAAGAGTAATTGCCTAATAGCTAAATGTGTTAACAGCAGGACTCAGGCAGGAGGTCTAGAAAAGAAATAAATTCAAAACTTCCTAGACACAAACCAAGGAGATGCCAGCCTCAAACTGTCAAATATCTACAGGAGAAATCATGGGAAACAAAATTGTAGTGGAATGTATAAGATGTTTCTGGAAGGAAAATGGTCTAGAGGGAAGTTTCTCTGACTCTGGAGTATTTATAAGCATCTGGAGAACTAATTAAGTGTTGAACAATTGTTTGTGTGTATCAATCACTTTCTTTCTTTTGACCTGCAACCTATGCCATGATATAAAACAGATTCTATAAAATAGTGGGAATGCCTAGCTGAGGGTAAGATATTTTGAATCAGTCATTGCTGGATAAGATCAGTAAAGAGAAGCTAGCCCCCGATGTCCCAATCTGGATACAGAGTTCTCTGCAATATATGTAGTGGTAGCAATAGAAGGAATCAGTGCAAAGCATACATGATAACTTAGTTAAGGGCTGCTTCTGACATTTTAGCAAAGATATTTATAAAAATTTAAGAGTTGGGACAAGACCAAAAAGAAATAATTAACATATTAATGTACCTGTATGCTATTCCCAGTACTTGATTTGCCTATCTGTTGTGTGTATGTGTGTGTGTTCATGTTCACACACATTATCTCCTTGAAATGTGACCTTTAAGGAAAAGAAGACAGCAGTGTCCTTGTTTCCTGTGGAAGGTAGGAGTTTAATTTAGGGGTTTGGGAGTTCTCTTCAAAGTGCAAACCACTTATCATTGATATATGAGAAGATCTGTGTGCCTTTGTGTAAGGCAAATTGGCCACATTTCTCAGGTGAGCTACTTTCATGGTGACGGTGCTTCCAACTCCTTTTACTTGAAGACTAGTGGTGTTAGTGTGACAACTCATAAATAATGTATTTTATCTGCTTGGCTGCATGTAATTTGTGATTTCACTTTCTGAGCATTGCGGTCAAAATACGAATTAGAAAATTCCAGAAACAAAGAATTTATAAATTTTAAATCATTTTATTACAGCATATTAACATAACTGATCTATTTTAATATTAGTTGTTATTACTCTATTACTGCTCTTATCATAAAACTTTAACTTTATTACAGCTATGGTCATGTTGAAAAATTTGCAGTGCATTAAAGATATAGCACTGTCCTCTGTTTCTGGTATCCACTGGGGGTCTTGGGACATATTCCCTATAGACTAGTGAGGGAATCCTACATAAGAGCGTGAGGCTGATTTTAATCCTTCTAATAGTTTAGTAGATTGTCATGTGTATCACATTTAGCTTAATGTTTGCTTAATAATAAAATTATTTTCTGTCTTTTTATATTTGTGAAAAATTTTGGGGTTGGCAAGAATTGTGCTTTCCTGAACAGTGTGAGTAAATGAGTGGGTGGGTATGTTTTAATGAGTGTGTTTTTTTTAAGTTAATTAAGACTTTTTTGTCTTTAGTGCTTTTTTACTGTCTTGAGTTGTTTTAGAGTTACTTACCTTATAATTTTGATTTCAGGCAGTTTCTGACTGTTTTTCAATGTGTAAACAATTGTAACTTAGAGGAAAATTCTCTATTAAAAATGTATGAGTCCAGGACAGCAAATCTTTTCCTGTGTTTTTTTTTCATAAATCATATTTCCTACTTTTTAGTTTTCAATGCCTCCAAGATAATGAAAAGAGTAGACATTGGGGAGTTATTCTCAAATCAATAATGGGGACCCCAAAACTGTAAAAGTATGTGGAACAGGAATGAAATCCAAATTTAAAAAATGAGATTTATTTATTTATTTATTTGTTCATTTATTTTTGCAATACTGGGGATTTAAATGAGCTACATTTCCAGCATTTTTTAACTTTTTCTTTTCTTTAATTTAGAGACCCAGTCCTGCTAACTCACTAAATTGCTTATTCTCTGCTCAGACTTTCAAATTGTCTTTCTTAGACTCCCAGAAGGCTGGGATTGCAGTCATCTGCCACCAGACCAGCCAGCAAAATTGAGTTTAGACCTCAGTTATGTTAAAGTACAAGAAAGTAAAACACTATCTAAAAAATGGAAATTCCTGCTAGGTATGATGGTGAACGCCTGTAATGCCAGTGCAGAAAACAGTTTATTTAATTAGTTCAGGAGTATGGCAGCTAACTAGGGAGAGGGCCTAAGATAGAGATGGGAGAGTAACCATATTAGTAAGAAGTAAGGAAATAAAAATTAAATAAGAATAAGAATTAAGAAGTGAACTAGAAGTTTAGACCAAGAATGAATGTCCTCAGGCAAATTGGAATGTTGCTCCTTCTCTTCTAAAGAGAGTTTCAGCCCTTCTCTACTAAGCTTCTCAATTTCTGGGAATTTAAAATGGGAAATAACCAGTTTTTCTTTAAAGTTCCAGTTTTTGTTTTGTTTTGTTTTGTTTTTTAAACCCTACATTTTGAAGAACTGGGTTAGAAACCTGAGTGCCAAGTGGTCATTTGAAATCCACAGAGCCATCTGCAATAGGTGCTTGCTAAATGACTGAGCAATTCTTCTGTTTTTATTGACAATTAGCTTTGGATTGAGGAGCTGTGCAGCCACACACTCAGAGCCCTTTGGGAAAAGAGCAGCTCTTCCTTTGGTTATTTATAATGAAGCTCCCCTAACTTTCTCTTTTCTTGACTTCATTCCTCAACAGCTACAGAACCTTGAATTTTGTACACACGGTGACACTGGCACTCTGGAAGCTGAGGCACAACGCTTCACCACGAGGGTGGAGACCACCTGGGGTTACACAGTGATTGAAGGCCAACCTGAACTGCATAGTTGGACTCTGTCTCAAAAATGACCAAACACAGTGAAGTATTATGACACACAAGCTTGATGATCACATGGCTCTCTTATATGAAAAATTTAATGTGCATATGAATATGAAATTAAAGAGATAATAAGAAAATGGAGAGGAAACAATTTTGTAAACCACTGTGGATAATGTGTTTAAAACTGCACATTGACTTAGTGCATCTTATTTCATGTTTTATATGATTTTTGGCCCATTATTGATATAGGACTTCTAAATGATATTTTAACTCCCAACGTGCCAGATGTCCACTGTGCTGAGTTGTGTTCTCCAAAATTGAAGAATGAATTCTGAGGTTAAAAGTAGGATATTTTGCTGAGGGAAACAGTTCCTTCCTGAGAAAGAAAGGGGGTTGCCCAAAAGCCCACTTCTCAAAGGAAGTTTTCTAAGGCAAAATCACAAGGTGGGTGTAAGGCGGAAAAAAACTACAATCAATAAGATTACAAGTATAGTCACTTAGGTAATATTGACCAGTGGATAAGCGAGTCATGAAACAATAGTATATGGCAAAAACAAGGACCTTTCCTGGAAGGGACAGGTCAAAGAGGCTTGGTCCTACACCCAGGTGGCTGATGCCTGTTCAGAGTATCCATCATTATTGCTTATCCCTTGGGGCGATATGTAGGTATAGTCACTTTGTCGTATTTATCTAGAGGCCTGGCCTTCTGTAAATGCACCGTCACTCACAGCTCTTTTCTCATCTTACACATTGACTCTTTTGAGGTCTAGCTCTGTCTGAGTACCCACGATATTTTTACTGAACTAGCTGTCTATAATATTAGTCTGGATTCTAATTGTATATATGGCAATTAACTTTATAAGGTGTCATAAGATAAATTAATCTGATTCTGCCAAAATAAAAGGAGGTGGAGGGAAGGGGGTAAAAAAGCATTGAAATGTGTTATGTACGTGTACCAATTCCCAACAGTGACTATAATCATTATGTACTTATAAAACAAAAGTAATTTTTTTAAAGTGAAGCAAGGAAAAGCAATTAAAATCTCAAAACTCAACCATCCAAACAAACACAGAACAAGGCAACTCCTGACAAAACTTGTAGTAATGTTTCCTGGTTTGAATCTATTTGGAAATGTATAGTTGGGCGAGTGTGATTCTGTATGCTATGGAGAAGGCACATTCTATCTCAGTTTCTGTTCATGTGGAGTAGTCAAGGGGAATGCTAAAGAAGATGCATATCAGTGAATTAAGCCATTTATATACCCAAAGCCACTCTGTTGCTGGCTTACTGTGCAATAAAAGTCAAATAATCTAGTGAGATGCTTTTTAGGTAATCACACTTCAATGGAGAGGAAGAGTAAAAGAGAATTACCTTTTCCCAGTCTCAGAAAAGATGTGCCAAGTTAACTTCTCTAATGTTAGTGCTGTAAAATAACACAATTCAATATATTATCTTTAAAATGATGAAATTGTGCCACATTTGGAAACTGAATATTCAGGAGACAAAACTCTTTAGAGTTTCACAGGCATGATGAAAAGAAAAATGTGATGAATGATCTCTACAAAAAACAAAGCAAATGCAGGAATTTTATATGGAATTAAGAACAAACCAAATATAAATTAATCAATATTAATTGAATGTTTGCCTATAAAATAAATATAATTTTTAAAAAACTGTTTTAGTTGACATCACATGTTGTGTGACTTGCCTGATTTTAGAGACTAGCAAAATAGGAAAAATCATTAGATGTTTACATAATATTTTAAAAGACTAAAACTAGCACAAACATAGGGGTGTCTGTGTGTGTGTGTGTTACTGTGCATTGAACTTAGGACTTTATGCAACATAGACAATCATTCACTACCACTGAGTTACCACCAAACCCCTCTAAATGATATTTTTAAGAAAAGTTTTGAACATTATAATCTAAGCTTTTTTGAAGTTCATACTGTTTAAAACCAATACTAATGTCTTACAATTTAAAAATATATTTCAGAACTAGTTTATTTATTTTGAATTTGTTTAAATTTGCTTTGTGAAATAAGCATATTTTATTTCAACATGAGACTAATTGTTATATCTTCCTTTCTAGTATCAATACATGGTAAAGTTAGAAAACATCGATAAAAGATAATGATATAAGTGTATATTTGTGTCTAGTATCATGTTATTTTGCAGAAAAACTTTTAAATTTTTTCATGTCTTTCAAATACATTCAGTGTTGTAGACATTCTTAAAATAAAACTTGTATTGAATGAGCAATATTTTGGTATTCAACAAAAGTTCTTCTCCATCAACATCTGCTAAATTTGAAAAATATGCATTAATATAGTTTAACTACATTCTGTTTCATTAAATACTACCCAATTGTTGCTTAGTTATATGGTACATAGGTAGAAAGATGAATAAAAAGGAAGGAAGGAAACAAAGAAAGAAGAAAAGAACCTAAATGTTTTTAATCTAAACACTCTGGGAACCTGAGACAAGAGAACTGTAAATTCATCTCCAGCCTAGGAAATTTAGAGACTTTGGGAGAATCTTGTCTCACAACATTCAAATACACAAAAACAAACAAGTGAAAAGAGCTGAGAATGGAGGGAACACAAGAAGGACTGAGCAACATCCCCAGTACTTTATTTTGAAATAGGGTCTTGCTAATTTTCTCGAACTGGCCTCAAATGTGTGATCCTTCTGCTTCAGCCTCTAAAATAGCTGGGATTAAAGATGTCCACCACATTTCCCAGTTTTCTGACTCTGATTTTCTGTGAGCTGCTGCTTTGTTGAAGAAGAGAGCTATTACAACAGTACAATAATAACTAAGGTCTGTGAAAGAGGGTGTCTTAGTTACTTTTCTTATTGCTGAGACAAAATACTCAACACCCAAAGTTAAAGGGAAAACAGTTTATTTATTTCACAGTTTGTGGAAGTTTCAGTCCATAATTAGGTGACTCCAAGGCAGGGTGGCACATGGTAGAGAGGCAACAGTTCATGGCAGCAGAGGACAGCAAAAGAAAAATAGCAAAAGGGGAGAGCAAGCCTCTTTCTCTCTTATATTGTATACAGGCTATCTGACATAAGGTAGGTGTAGTACTCACACCCCAAATCCAAGCAGTAGAAAATGAAACAATCACAAATTCTGAATTCAGCTGCCTTGGAAAAACCTGCCCCCATGATCACATGAGGCTTTGGGGGGATATCCAGACACAAGCCATAACAGAGGAAAAATGCAACCATAAACTAGAAGGTTACACTATGTTTGATAGTGTGTAATGAGATAGAGAGTCTGAGAAAGCAAATGAACAAAGCAATAGCAACTAGAGAACCACTGAGATTTTAGAGAACAAATTCTTATTGGGGTTAAAAGTGAGAACATCTTATGATTTGGTGTAACTGGTGATAGTATAGAGTGTTTGAAAGCTTTAAAATAACTTTTTATGTTTTAAAATTGTTTTTGACTTACCCTTGCCATATTATTTTCCTTTTGTTGGTTCCCTGTCTTTTTCTTCTGTCCAATTCTTTGCCTTGTCTGGTGGATTCTTTCTGTCGGTGTTCTTGGAATTTTAGTCTAACTTACCTTTTTCTAAAATATCTTTCAGAATGTTTGGAGTACCAATTTGGTGGTCATGAATTTCTTAAGCTTTTCTTTGTCTTGAAAGTATCTCATTTCTCCACTAATTTTGAAAGATAGTTTTATGGAGTTCATCAATTTGAGTTAGAGATTGTTTTCTTTTAGGACTTCAAATACTTCACTCCAAACTCTCCTCAATGTGTTTGTGTTGAGAAATCTGCTGTAATTCGAATGGGCGTTCCTTTATGGATTTTTTTCTTTTCTGTAAGTCCTTTTAATATTCTGTTCTTGTGCTGAATTTCTGGAATCTTGACTATTATATGCCTTGGTATAGATTTATTTTGGTCATGACTAATCGGAGTTCTATATGCTCCAGGAGGCGGGAGGGAGAAAGGAAGGAAGAGAAAAGAAAAAAAGAAAAAAGAAAAAGAAAAAGAGAAACAGCTTTTGCAAATAAGGAGGGAAAGCAGGGCTGAAAGGAAAGGAGGGCAATGGGAAAAAAGAATGAAGATATATAAAGTACAGGTACAAACTTAGTGTGATGGATGTGATCACTATCTATAAGGTTCCAATAAAATTAATTCATTAATTAAAAATAAAATAAATTGTTTTTACATTTTAAAAATATGATGCTGTTAATGAATTGTGAAACAGGAAATGGAGACACTGAGCATCACAGTTTCATTAGATGTACATACACATATTTTTGTGCATATTTATATCTAAATTTCTTTCTTTCTTTTTTGTTAAATAAAATTTGCTAGAGTGGAACACAGTGGCACATGCTTATAAATCCATCTACTCAGGAGGATAATGCAGGAGGGTCTCCAGCTACAAGTAAATTAGCAAGACTCCTCTCAAAAAGAAACAATAAACTTCCTAAATGTAGATACTCTTAGACACAAGATTTAAAGTTAAACTTAAAATGAATATGGTGACCTATTTAGGAAGAGAGAGAAAATAGACTAGTGAACTTGTAGGCAATAAAGATACACACATGTTCATTTATTTAACTCAGATATTTATAGGCATTTTTGCTATGATTGGCTCTTTCCAAATCTGATTGTTAAAAATGGGGGAAAAATAAGTCATGTTCACCATCTTTCTTTAAGCTCAACTTGAATGAATAAAGTGGTCAATTGTCTAATGAAATCTTCAACACAGTTCTCATCTGTGTCATTTATTTATGAAAGTAATTGGAACATTAAAGGTACTGAGGGATACTTGTTGCTGGGTGAATATATATGAAAAGACTGTAGTACTTTAGAACTAAACACAAACTATTTACCTGAATATACAGAGCCCACAAAATCTCTGGGTAATTTCAGAATTGCCAATTTTCAGAGTGTATTTGAGCCTTCGAGATAAGTGAGAAAGGTGGCAGTGGTTGGAAAAATCCCTATTTCTCAGTTTCACTGATGGGCTTCTTCCAAAATTGAAACTGACACATGTCAGTTTTTATGAAGGGCAATTCTATAGCTGTCCATGAGCTTCTGCAGCAGCCAATGAGGACACACTCAGAAAAGCTGAAAGGGAAAAGTTGGCAATGTTCTGTTGTTTGCCAAAGAGCCATGGACTATATTTGTATTTGTTCATTCAAATTAAATAACGCCACCAATTGCTGTCTGAATGACAATGCATGTTTAGATTATTTTATTTATTTATTTATTTATTTATTTATTTATTTATTTATTTATTTATTTATTCAAGACCTCGCACTTGCCAGGCAGGCATTTAGGACACTGAGCTAAATCCCCAGCCCTTTGCTTAGATTATTTTAAAATGAAAATTTTCACTAAAATATACCAGCAGTTTAAATCATGATTTATGCAGTAAATACTATGATCCTTCACCAAGATTTCCTTTTTAGGGTTCAGTTACCTATATGTGGTTTCTCAGTAAGAAATTGTCGCTACTGGTGGACTCTGTCGTTCCAGGCTATTGTGGATATACAAAGGCTCAAATCAACATTGGTGTCCCAATGGGGACAATTCTAAATGGTCAGCACAAATCCCAGAGGGGAGGCTGAAGGTTTTATTGCCACTACATATTAGAGAATGTCTGGGCCAATCCCACCTTTCTTTGATGGTCAGTTCTATATGTCATCAGGACTAAACTATGAGACCTAGCTAATCAAATGCTAATCTAAATACTGATGGGACTATATTTAAGATAATCTGATTGAATCTGATTGAATTAGTTGAAGTGTATTCAGAGCAAAACAGAAAAAAAATAAATCTTGTATGTAGCCGAAAGCCTCAGCAGCTGCCTAGAGTCTGTCTTCTTTTTCTGTGATGTGTACCCTATGGATTTCAGGTTTGAATAGTCAACCACCACAATTGTTTATGTCAATTTCTTGCAATAAATCTCTTAATATATCCTTCCAACATGTTCTGTTTCCCTGGCTGAAACCTGATGAATAATCTTTCTCATTTTTTTTTCAAGCATATCTCTCTAGAGTCTTCCTGATACACTGATTGCAACACTATTAGGAATACAGAGTAAGACAGTGCACTTTAATTATTCTATTTTCTTCAAATCTGTCCAATGAAATCAACTTATTGCTTGGATTAGCAAGTTCTTTTAATAAGTTCTATTGAGCTAGTTTCTTTTTGGCCTGCTCCTGAGTTAAACTGTAGATAGCTAAGTTTGCTTAAGGCAATTTTTTCTTTCATTTCATGTAACTTTCATACTTTTTGGGTTTCCTAAGCAAGTATAGAGAATCAGCACTTAATGAATATATGAAAAAGACAATAGATAAATAGTGAGCAAGCAATATTGTCTCCTGTGTCAGCTTTTTCATGTTTCTGCTTTTTTATTTCATGATCACCACTTGTTTAGTGAGATGATAGCAAGACATCCTTTCTCAGTGACTGAATTTGGTTCTCTGAACCTTTTTAAGTGCTCAGTGTCCTCAAGCAAATTGCCTTTTCTTTGAAGTTGTGTAACATAGTGATTAAACAAATGTGAAATTCTACGCTAACAGTAGACAGAACAGCACTGGTAGTCAAGCTTGTTTTCTTTCCTTTTTCTTGTCTTTCTTATCCCCTTTCTCTCCAGGCCAGAATCATTTTCTTTTCTTTTCCTTATATTTTATGCACTTTCTTAGTACTCGCCCATCTTTATCTGAAATAGATGTTGTTATTTCCCTGATCTCTCCCCTTCCACTCATCCATCTCTTATCACATACATTTCTAGCTCCTGTTTCATCTCCTCTTCTGCTTTTTGTTTCTTTTGTCTGAGGGCATGTGATTTAATTTTATCACAGTATGAATAGTCAAGAGAAAGGGCTATGCCCATGCTCAAGTCTCTGCTCTGTGTAATCAAAGGAAAGATATTTAAACAAAGTTTTCCTCAGCTATAAAGTGAGGATTAAAATTTCATTAAAAGGAGAGGATTATAAGAAATAAATTAATTAAGACTTGCAAAATGCATACAAAAGGACCGGGCATATTGGAATGGAAGGGCATACCTCAAACATAAACCTCAGTTCTGTTTAAAATTATACTCTTCATCTTTCACTTATTTTCTTTTCTATTCTTTTTCTCATTCTTTCTGTATTTTTTCCTTTTTGTCTCAGTTTCCTCCCTTTTCCTATGTCTTCCCCTTTCTATCCTCTCCATATTGTCCTTCAAATGACTACATCTTACACATATAACTTAAAATCCAACAGAAAACTATACTATGAAGAAGCATCCCTAAGTAGATCCATCTTTAAACCCAAGATAAGCTATTGAATCTGAATAGAATCTGAATTCTCTTTACTTGAAGGGTGAAGTTGTATATTTAATTCTCTGATGTTTGATTTTTGAGAGGAATAGATTGAACACTTTGTCCAGTATAGATTTTTTCTTTCATGATTTGCTAGGGCCTTTTATATCAACTCTATGATTAAGATAATCTTTGATTATCTTTATAGTCTTGCATCACTTTATGATGAGGATATGTTATGCGAAATGAGTCATTGGATGAGTCTGTCATTGTTTGAACTTTCAGGAAGCAGATTATATAGCCTATGACTTTGCCAGGTAGTCTTGCCATATTTGTTCTTGCAAGTCATTTTCCTCCAGAATCAGCTGTGTGTTTCTTCATCTGCCTTCACATCAAGCATTTGTAGACCCACCATTCCCTTTTACATTAATAATACATTTGAAGTCTTTTATATCACCTAGAGTCTGCAGGAAATTTAACTGCTCAACCCCTCCTTTATTGTCAGCATTACAAACAGTATTTTTGCTTCAGTCATGATCATCATGGTTCTTTGAGTTCATGCGTCTGATCACCAATCCAGGTCATTGGAAGTTTCTCCATAGCTGATATAAACTTTACTTGAAGTTTTGTTGGACTCATTGCCTTCATGAAGCGGGTTCGTTTTGCACAATTTAAAAAATTTATTTTGTCTTAATTAATATGTATTGTTTGTATGTATTAATGAGTTCATATGGCATTTTAACACAGGCATGCAGTGATTTGTTTTAACAACTCCTATGGTTTCTTGCTGGTGACATTGGCAGGGGACAGTCTGTGGTTAGTTAAGGAACATGACAAAGGAAACAATGTGAGATTAAATCAAACACAAAGAGAATGTGTTGCGATTCTGAGAGGCTGATGCAAGATCACACACACACACACAAACACACACACATGACACTTGTGCATACCAGATGTCTGAGACTGCTGCAGTGTAGTACAGTATATTATTTCATAGTAGACATGTATTTTTATTAATTGGAAGAATATACTCTAAACTAATACTAGAAAGTATAGTATAACAAACATATAAGCCCTTAGCAGTCATTTGTTCATTAACAAATACTATCAACTATAAATAATTATGTGCTATATTTTTGTGTGATGGCAGCACAGTAGGTTTGGTTATACCAGCATCATTATAATGACCAGGTAATGCTTCATGCTACAGTGTTACATAATGAGTACATTTTCACTAGGAAATAAGACTTTTTTCACTTCCAGTATAATTCTATGAGACTTCCACTGTATATGTGCTATTTATTGAAATATTATGAGTCAGATGACTATTTCTCTTATAATATATATCAACCCTGATATTTCCCTATGTGGTGCTTTTTATCCTGCCATTTTTCTTTGCAGAGTTTCTCTTTATGCAACATAATCTCATAAAATATCTATAAATCTCATAATGGTATAACCAAGGACTCACTTTTATTCCATTTTAGATTATCTTACCATATCCATGTTTCAAAAGAGAAGTCACATTCTAAAGCAGGGTTCAAAATCTGTTGTAATAAACTTGGGACTAATAATGGATTAGAATCATATGGATCATATATAATTAATATTAATACAATGTAATTAAGATTATGTTATTAATTGTGTTATTAAGATCCTCTGAGGGTAAAAGGATCATATGTAAAGAAATTAAAACCTAAATTCTGAGTTGACTTTCTACCATAGATTTATCCCCAGAAAACCCTCTAGAGTCATTCTCCTTCCAAGAACCAGTTAAAAGTTGGTCTAAGAAATTTTATAAATATATATATATATGGTTTATGTATATATATTTATATATATAAATACATATATATATATATATAAAATATGGATCTTATTGCAGGAATTAAAGATATGTAATGTTCTTACTGAATCAAACTCTCAATGTAAAATATTTCATGTTTATTGCTTGAGCCTCTCCAAGTATTTTGTTACTGAGAAATTGTTATTTCCAAGAATGTCTTACCCAAGACTACTAGAATACATGTAATATTACAAATTTTGTTACAAACTTTAGAGCTGTTTTAGATGTGCAGAATCCAGAACTGATGATCATAAGAAGGGTTACATTTCAATATGCTACCAATCTAAGTAATTCATATTGTTCAAAAATACATTCAATTTTTTTTCCCAAAATTTCAGGAACAACTTGGTTTTCCAATGGCCAAGAGAGACAAATTCGTTAATAAATTAACTTCTGCGATTATAGAATTTTAATGAGCCCTAAAAATGTTATAATAGAAATATCAGTTTCTATTTTTAAATAAAATATGTTGAGAATTCTATGGTTCTGAGGACTGAGATGACTGAAGTTACCATGGTTGGGGTGAAGGATTCCATTCTCCCTGGTATGTACTGGCAGCTTCCTTAGGCTTATTTTTTCTGCCCTGTAAATGAGCAACAGTCAATGATCATGAGACATCTCCAAATATTGACATTTCATGGTAATCAAAGTTAAAAAAAATTCTAAATACCTACGGAAAGTCCCATGAGAAGATTGATAACCCCTGATCTAATCTGAATTCCATATTTTGTAGTAAGGAATTGAGACATATGCATAATTAAGTGACATTTAAGATTAAAAAATAACATGAAGGCTCTTTTCACCATGTAGTTCAGTTCATCCTTTCAAAGTCACTGCAGGAGAATTATGAGTTATAAGATATTTAGTATGTAGAGATAAAAACATCAGGTCTGCATGGTATTCTTAGGCTGGATACACTTTTATCACTTTAGGGGGCTAAGCTCTGATGCTGAGAGAAACATGTTTTCTATTATTGTGGTTTTTCCATAAAAGCTTATGAAAAAATTCTTTTCTCAGCAGTACATTCTCCTTTAGTTCTTTCAGACAGATTTGAACTCTTAATGAAAAAATATTCTACCTGTTGTACTTCTGCTCCTTAATTAGAA
Organism: Cuniculus paca; assembly: GCA_004365215.1. Taxonomy (NCBI): domain Eukaryota; kingdom Metazoa; phylum Chordata; class Mammalia; order Rodentia; family Cuniculidae; genus Cuniculus; species Cuniculus paca. The sequence continues at coordinate 13,039 of RJWT010003334.1, read as the reverse complement.
AAGATACCAATATTTTTTAGTGAAAACCTGATATTATAAGAAAAGGCCAGACAGAAATATTTCATAACTAGAAAGATCCAATCAAAAACAATTGTATTTACGAAAGAAAAGTCTTTTGTGGATAAAATAATTTGTACCAATTCTTTGCTCTATGTCTATGATTTTAATTATGGTAACTATGTATATTTAAAATGCTTTGGTTTTGTATTATATTATACATTGTTATTTTATATTATTTAATGTTTAAATTATTATTGTATATTATTTAATTTTCTAATATTTATTATACATTATTTAATTTTTGTATTATATAATATTCATGATAAAAATTAAGACCAATAAAAGTAGAGGGCTAGCATTAGCAATCAGCCAATTTTCTCTTAAGATATCATAGTTATAAAATTTTCAAATCAAACGTTTTGTGCTTACAGTACAGTGCTTGGCTTCTCACCCTTTGCATTTTTCATTTAGATATTCAGCCTTGGTATATTTATAAAAAGCCATTAAACATCTCATGATTATTACTTCAACTCATAAATTTCTTGAATATATTTGAGAGGTCAATAGGACATAACAAGTATCAGAAGAATAATCTAGTCTATGACTTAAAATAAGAATAAAAAGCTCAGAAAATTTCATAATACCATTTTTCTAAGTTTTATATTTTTAACAAACTTTCCAGTAACCTGTACAACTCAGTTACCAAATGTTAGTATGTGGTATCTTAATATACTATCAGGGAGCATGTTAGTTGTAACCTATCTATAGAATGTTCCATAAATATTTTAATCACTCCAAAAAAGAAGTCGGTTGGCATAAAAACTGAAAGAAAGCCTCTGGCAAAATTTTGATGTCTTGATCACTGCTCATGTGAGAAAAACGAATTACTAGGCTTTTATGACAGTCCCACAAGAAAACTATACATGACATGTGAAATCTAAGTATAAAAGTGAGAGAAAAAAAGTTAAAGGACATTCTAATAAGTACCATATTTTCAAAGTTTGTCTGTCATACCTCTCCTATCATATCTAACTGGGATAATATTTGGTGACTAGAAAAAGAAAATACAAATATGTAACAAAACTTTAATACATAACATTAATTCAGTTAATGAATGTACATTAAAATAAGACTATGCCATTTGGCTATGTAATCAAAACCAGAATATTTAGCATTTCCAATTAAATTTATTTTCCCTCCCGAACATTGTTTTCTTATGATTAAATTTATCACTACTTTAGTCATCACTCTTTATATTTCTAAATGTAAACCAGAGGAGTAATATTACAATGAATTCATGTTCAATAACTTCCTGGCTTATATTCCTTTCACATGCTTATATTTAATATTTTGGTACCATGAATAAATGGTATGCACAGAATTTTATTTCACTTTGATAATCAACTATAACAGCCATTGTTGCACCGTAATGTCAAAAATATTCCTTAATTTGGCTGTTTGCTAACCTCCACTTTCCTCGCATTGTCTTACACAAATTTCTGAAATGAACTTCTGAAATTTGCCTAAAATATTTTAGCTTATCAAGCAATTTCTTGGGTTCATTTATTTTAACTGTGTGAAAATTGCAATGGTAAATTGAAAATATAAATCTGTGTGTTTATGTGTGCATTTGTGTGTATAATACAACACAACAAAGAATACACAACCTTGTGATGATGTACTGTGTTTATACAACTTGTCCAATGCATAATGTATGCCATCTATTATAACAATAAATTATTATCATTCTGGAATCTGAACACCTTTCCAAATATGGCAAGTTTCCTCCTTGGTAAGTTCCTGAAGGGTTTGGTTTCATTTATTCAATCTTATGTGCAGAGATCTGGCACCTTCTCTTTGTGTCCTAAATGTTGGACTGAGGTGACACCGCTAAAATGATTTGTAAGAAATTGCCATATCACAGGTTACCTGTTTGTACTGTGGTTTAGAGGCTTCATTTTTATTACTGACAAAGGGAAACATAAAACTAAAATGGTTGCTTTATTTGTTGTCTTTTGTAGGTCATCCTTAGAATTTCCAGATCCTTCTCTCTTGTTACTTTCAACTGTCAGACATCCCACTGAGCTACTCCCAGATGCCTCATTGAGAGCTTCGCCATGTGTTTCTGAATGATGTGAAATCCATGAGCTGAAGAAATATAAATTACCTCTTTTTACGGGAAGAATTGCATACATCACAAGGTTCAGAGGTAAATGTGTTTTCCAATAAATAAAAAATGAGAGATGACAGTAAATGCTTTATTTCAATTCAATAAAAGTTAATTTATCACCTGCAATGAGCAAACCACCACTGAGTCCTCATAATTTTGAAGGAGAGTTTTCTTAGTCAAAAATGTCATTAAACAAAAATGGTATTTTCATGTCTAATAATAATGGGTCACTAATATTTTATATATCATGAACTGAACAAAGAATAGTCCGATAAGGCTTATGTAAGTATTGAAAGGATGTAAAATCCCATCATTTCACAATGAAGTAATAAAATAGAAGTAAAATGAGTATTTGAGAATTGTATAACCATATCAAATATTAAAATAAACCAAACACAGATAATATAATAATCAGTGTTTACATGTATATCATGACTAAAATACATTGTAAATGACTACTTATCATACTCTTACCGAATTACATCATAAAATATGCATTGAGAAAGTGAGATCAGTCTCAAATCTGATTTCTATATTTTAATATTGAATACTTTATCCAGACCAACTGATCTTTATGAGATTGCTTTGAAACAAGTGTGAAGAACTGTTAGTGTTATTTTCATGTTCAGTAAATTGAGTACTATTAAAATTTTTAAGTCTTAACTGGAGAAAGAAAATCTTTGCTACTTCAGATGAATCGGCAAATGAAGAAATTTATTTTTGTTTTGTAGTTGGTATTGCTGTTGAGATCAACAATTGAATCAAATAAACATAGAACGTAAATTTTCAGTTATACTTTCATGAACTACTAAAGAGTTACCAGCACCATACCAGTTAGTTATATGGTATATTCCAAATTTATCTGATTGACTAAATGTGAGGATTAAATCAAATTACATAACTTTTGTTTGCCTGTATAGTATTTACTATACTACAAAACATTCAATGCTTCTTCTGGTGTTCTACCCAAATAACATATCTTTCTTACCCTTTAATAGAAGTAGTGTTGCAAAAGATTTAGAGAAGTAGAGGATAAAATATATTTAGTAATACTAATAGATAATATTATTGACAGTTGCTAGCATATCATATGCATTTCATTTGACATTCAATTTCTCATATATAGTACTAATTTAAATAAGCTGCCAAACCTATTGACACTATTATCCTCAACTTGCTTATAAAACAAGGATACAATCTGTGACTTGGTAAAATTGTTCATTTCTACTCATCTTTATCAGTCTTTCCTTGCTCTACACACTCAATGTTGTTTTCAATTATTCAGGTCATCATGAGAAGAAATGGCCAACTATAGATACGTCCTACAACAATAGGACACTATTCATACTTTAGGAGAAAAACAGGTTGTTTCTTAGGATTTGTTACTTTGTAAGAAACAGATTCCTTCTATTTTGTGCCTTTTCTGTCAGGAAGTTATACCTACTCATAGAACTAAGTGTTATATGGAGGTAGACAAAGAGGCCTAACTAATTATCCCCAAACAGTTCTCCCTTTCTTGCAAATATAAGTAAAGGAGCATAAATATTGCCTCCTTTTTCCTCACAGCCCTTCCAGCATTTGTTATTGTTTGATTTGTTGATAGCCATTCTTTCTGGAGTGAGATGGAATCTCAGTGGTTTTTCTTTTTAATTATATTTCTTGAATGACCAATGATGTTGAATATTTTTGCAAATATTTATTTGCCATTTGTATTTCTTTACCTGAGAACTCTCTATTCATCTCTGATATTTATTTTTGGTTTGGGTCTTTGATTTTGGGAAATCTGAGGTTTTTCAGTTCTTTATGTGTTCTAGACAGAAGTCCTTTGTCTGAGGGACAGTTGGCTAAAAGTTTTTCCCATGCTGTGGGTTTTTTTTTATACTCTGTTGGTCATTTCTTTTCAAGTGGAAAAATTTTTCAATAAGATGAGATCTTAGTTGTTGATTCTGTGAAGTACTTCCTGCGCAGTTTGGTTTTTGTTCATGAACTCTCTGCCTATGCCTATCTTCAAGATTTCTACTACTTTCTCTTCCAATAGATACATCCTTCTCCACTATGGGTGGAAATGTACACTGATATAACCATTTTGGAAATCAGTGTGCACACTCCTCAAAATACTAGAATTAGAGGTTACATTTGACCTAGCTATTCCCCTTCTGGGTATTTTCCCAGATGTGTTAAAAACATCAGACCACAGCAATATACGTGCACCCATGTTTATAGCAGCAAACTTTGTAACAGCTAAATCAAGGAAACAACCCAAATGTCCATCACCTGAGGAAAGAATTGAAAAGATCTGGTATTTTTATATATTGGAGTAGTATTCAGCTATAAAGAAGGATAAACTTGAGGCTTTTGTAGTTAAATGAATGCAACCAGAGTCCATACTCTTAAGTGGAATAAATCAGACTCACATGTGTAAACATTGTATTGTACCTCTAGTATAAGAAACTGAAAAAGTATGTAAGACCCAAAAATCTACAATAGATACTTTGAAAGGAAAGAAACAACCCCAAAGTAAAGAACAATTGAGATGATTGAAGGGATAAAAGAAGGAAAGGAAAAGGAAAAACATACATGCATACAAAATATAGCTAAGGTAATTATACTACTGATTTCTCTTAGTTCATTGAAGAGAATGGTTTTTACTTATGTTGTTTGATCAATTATGCATGTGTGTATTTTGTAATCTGAGCAGCTCCTTTAAAGATAACAATATACAATATATTACCCATTGTCAATTTCCTATGATCTTGTTTTTGAAAATCTGTATCTTTGTTTTAATTGTTTCTTATTTTCTCTTTAAAATAAAAAAAAACCTCCAAAGATTATTTCATTAAATAAATTAAACTTTGTAATTTTGATCAATTCATATTATTTCAGGGAATCTTAATTTGTGAATTTTTTCTAAGTTTTAAATAATACTTGGCCAACTATATAACTACAAAGCAGTTATGTCAAGTCTGAAAATATCAAACATTTGCATCTTTGGAAACCTTCCATGTAATGATTCTGATAACCATGTAGTAGAGTTAACCATTTTATAAAAACCCTATTACTTACACAAGTTTTAAAAATGTTCTTAAAAGAGAAAATATGAAAAAAAAGATGTTAGAATGTATTATTTTCTGCTTTTGAGATATTTTACAAGTCTAGAATAGCTAGAAGTAACTATAAACTTGGTATATACTTCATCTATACTATTCTATGAGTCAAGATTTTACCTAAATTTTATTCTAAGAGCTCCACCATTATCAAATCTTTTAGTGACTAAAAATATTATGATTATCTCTTTTGAAAAAACCTTTGATTATGAATTCAAACATTACTTTTTCTTACTTCTTCTTAATTTTATGAATAAAACACAAATATTTAATTTCAAAATACAGTATTAAAATTTGGACTTAAGTTTTGACAATGTAATTGTTTTCAATAAAGTTAGTAAGACTCCTAGAAACATTAAATCAGACATTATATTTTGCAGTTCTAATACAGAAAAAAAACTGATGTATTTACAGATAAATTATATATCTTAAATGTCTCTTTGATTTTTCCTTTGAGTTTGGATTGTATTTTTCTTTAAACAAGTTAAAGTAAATTCTATTTCATATTATAAAGCAATTTGATTGTTTCATGTCATGGTTAAAAATAATGTAGATCATCAATACTAATTTTGATACTTTTAAATAACTTCATTGGCCAGTATGTATTTCTAATAGTTTCACTATGTGCTGGTTTAGCATTGCATTATTCTATTAAACGAACAGTTGAAAAACAAGGGCATTGTATATTGGTCCTCAATCATAAAATTTAAAATTGTTTTTTTTTAGAAGTGCGACCTAAATAGACCCAAACATTAGTTCAGAAAATAATTCACTTTCTGGGAGGCAAAAATGCTAAAACCTACTTAATTTACCCATGTTGCATTACTCAAAGATTGTTTCCCAGGAGAAATCAACTGCTATAGATTCCTGCATTTGCATTAACTGCGTTAATCTTTATTTTTTGTATAATATTTTTATCTTTATTTTACAGAAATGTCTACCTTAATGTTAATTACAGCAGAACATTTTATCTGTGTAACTTAACTCTAGAAACATTAATCAGCATACAGGTAAGCAACAATGAATTTAGACATACATTAAATTGTTGTAAAAGCTATTTAGAAAGAAAAACATTGTTTCCATCATTAATTCATATACTTCGCATCACAGCTAACTATTCAATATACCCTAAAGGGGATTCTGGTAGATTGCAGTAAAAGTTAAAGATGCTACTTTCTAGAGTTAGAAAAAAAATACTCATCAATATTCGATTCCCAAAATTTTGTTTGAATTTTTTTAAATTTTATTTTAAAGAGAATAAAACAATACAAAACAGAACAAAACAGAGCAAAGCAAATCAGAACACAGCAATGCAAGTAATACACGATCTCACAACAAAACAACAGAAATCAACAGTGGCTACCATAAGGTCTCTTGTTTTCTTTGTAATAGTGGTCCATACATTCACATGAAATACCATCCAACAAAACAAAATAGTATAAAACAAATTAAAACAATAGAATGGGAGCATTATGGGACTTCAAAACAAGACAATAGCAAATTAACAATGGCTTCCCTAGTGTCTCTCATTCTCTTCAAAATAGCTGTCTATACCCTCATACACAGTGAAATCAAGTAATAAGAAAAGAGGTTAAAACCAATCAAAACAAGCATTACAGGACTTTAAAACCAGGTAACAGAAAATAGACAATTGTTACTATAATGTCTCTTTTTCTTCAAAATAGCTGTTCATACCATCACACATAATAAAAATCAAACAAAACAAAACAGAGTAAAACCTATTAAACAGAAGAATGAAAGCATTATAGGACTGCAAAATGAGATAATAGGAAACCAGCCACAATTACCATAATACATCCCATTATGTTCAAACTAGCTGCCCATACCATCTGACACCGTAAAATCTAACAAAACAAGACAAAACAGAACCAAACCTAACAAAATTGTGAAAACCTTACAAGAATTCAAGACAAGACAATAAGAAATTAACGTTGGTTATTACTTTCTCCTCCTAGGTACTTCCTCCCCTATCACTTTTATAATATCTTTTGCGTTTTTGGATCTCACTAACTCCTGTTTTTTATACTAGTGTTCACCCATATGAGTTCAAACTGTTTCACCCATGAACATGATCTCCAGTTGCAGCCAAAGAACCTCAAGATTATCCTACTTTGTAGCTGGGTAGCTTTCCATTGTATGAAAATGTCATATCTTTCTTATCCATTCTGCGGTTGCTTGGCTAGTTACACATGCTTTTTTCTGGTCTTCCATCACTTGGATCAATTGTTTTCTCCTTTTTGATTTTTGGTCTATGAATTTCCTTTCATGTTAAATGTGATTCTTATATACAGTATATTAATGAGTCCTGTTTCTTGATTCACTCTCCCTGCATTTCTTTTTATTGCTGAATGGAGGCCATCTGCATTATTGGTTACAACCAGCATACGTTGGTTTGTCTCTGCCATGCTATCCCCCTGTTTTTGGCCCTCTGCTTTTCCTCTTTATTAAATTGCTTACATTGTTTGGTGAACTTCCTCTGTTGCTGTTTGTGGAACCATGGTCATCTTTATCTCTCTCTAGAGTATCCTTCAACACTCTCTATAGGGTTGGTTAGTAGCCATGAATTCCTTCAGTTGTTCTTTATCATGAAAGTTTCTTATTTTTCCATCAATTTTGAAAGATAGTTTTGCAGGGTACATTGATCTGGGTTGGAAGTTGTTTTCTTTCAGGATTTGAAACACTTCACTCCAAACTCTTCTTGACTTGATGGTTTGTGTTGACAAGTCTGCTATGATTCTGATTGGTTTTCCTTTATAGGTGATCTGTTTCTTTCCTCTCACAGCTTTTAATATTCTGTTCTTGTGCTGAATTTTGAGGATCTTGATTATTATATGTCTGGGCATAGATTTACTTTGATTATGGCTAGTTGGAGTTCTTTATGCCTCACTTATCTATATGCCAGATCCTTTTTCCATATTTGGGAAGTTTTCCACTATTATTTCTGTAAATAGTGTTTTTATTTCATTTGTGTTGACCTCTACTTCTTCATTGATGCCTATCACTCTTAAATTACTTCTCTTTGCATCGTCTTGCAGCTGTTGAATTATTACCTGGTTCCTTGTTATTTTTAAAAAATCTTTCATTTCACAATTGCTAGCTGCAATCCTGTCTTCAAGGTCTGAAAGTCTATCTTCAGTCTGTTTCAAGCGGTTTTGCCAGTTTTCAATTGACTTCTTAATTTCCTGAATATCTTTTTGGATCTGTTTCATGCATTGTAATTCTATATTGTTAATTCAAGGTTTCCATGATTCTCTTATGCTTGTATTTGTTATCTAAGTCTTCTTCAGATATGTTTAGGAATTCTTTCATTATGTTTTTCATTTCTCCTTTCAGTTGAGATATTATTTCTGATCTGATTACTTTTACAGTCTCATGAAGTTGTTATTCTCTTGGAGATTTCAGGTATATGACTTCCATTTTCTTCCATGACTGTATCTCCCAGATTTGTTCTCTGTGGGCTGGAGGTCTGAGATTGCCTTTTGCTCCTTCCTCTTGTCATTCTCCTGGATTCCTCCCAACAAGCTGGTTGTAGGGTCCCAGGCCTTCCCACAATGGCTGCCCCTCTGTGGTGTAGGGGAATGGGACAGGCACCTGGGTTCTTCTGACCCCCTGGTTTACAGGGAGTTGGCAGGGTATGGGGCAGGCTTCTCCAGACCTGTGCAGCTACATAGGGCTTCCCTGATGGCCAGGGGCATGTGGTGGTGGGGCTGCTTCTCTCAGCCTGTGTGTCTACACTAGGACTTCTACGATGGTAGCAGGCACACAGGCATGTGTTTGTCTGATTCTCCCAGCAGGTACTGGCTGACTTAAGGAAGTAAGGGCCTCCAATGGTGGCCTGCTGGTACACGGGGCTTACCTGGCTGTGTGTCCCTGGTCCCACTGGCTGCCGGGAAGCAAGCCTCCTATTGTCAGCAGCCAGTGGGCAGTGGTGGATCTGCTGGTTCTCTCTTTCCATGTCACCTGTCAACAGGGAGGTCTTTCCCATGGCAGGGACTGACTGATGGAGGTAGACCTTCTGTTTCTGCTGTGGTGGCTGGCCATAGGGAGCTCCTTCTTGCAGAGGGGACCAGGCTTGTTTGACTTTTTGCTTGAAATATTCCCATCATATCATTGGAATATTATCTTTGACATGCATTGTCTCTGAAATTGTAGCCACATAAACAGTGTTTGCTTCTTGTTGAAACTTGTTGGAAACACAAACTTGTAGAACCTATTCCGAAACTGCTGACTCAGAAATTGCATTTTAGTGAGATACACAGTTGTTTATATGTACATATGAAACAGTGCATCAAAAAATTTGGGCCAAGCATGGTGCCTCATGCCTGAAATCTCAGCGTTCAGGAGGCTGAAGCAGGAGGATCTCTGTGAGTTCAAGATCAACCTGAATTTAAGGCCAATCTGAACTAACTAGCAAAACTGTCTCAAAAATCAAAATGAGGAAGATTTTGCTTTATTTTCTTCTATGAGAAATTTTGAATATAAAAGTAAATAAGCTTTATTGCAAAGTCAAAGAGAAATATACATGTATGCATATTAAGAGATATGAGATAAACTATAAAATTTACTCAAATTATCTAAATGTTTATGTATATATATTTATGATGGTTGATAGGTGATTCTGATATCATAATTACAAAATATAGACACTAATCTTATTATCAATGTATTTTTCCTTTAATAATAGAAAAATAATACTGTGAACTTTAAGTGTACTAAAATTTTATTGATTTTGAACTTGAGGTTAGGGGAAAGTTCTCTGGATCTCACAGAGTTAATATATTGAGCTTGAATAAACAGAACCAGATATCGTTTGAAGGTTATTGTGTAATGATGGGATATACATTTAAAAATATATTTAAATAGGAAGGTTTGGATATGATTAAGGTACATTTATACAAGTGAAGAAATACCATACTAATTCATTAATATGTACAATTAATGTTCTAATAAAAATATACAAAAATTTGTAAAGTTTGGAAATAAATAGTCAACAGAAATAATATATTTAAGTGGAGACTCCAAGTAGGCAATTAGGTGCATAATTATGAAATTGAGCAGAATGTCAGTTATAATTTTCCAATGAACCCATAGATTGCATTTAAAGTTATAGGACAGATTGAAATAATCTGGCAATATTGTATAAAGAGCTAAATAGGAATTTGGTTCAATCCACGGCCCATCAGCATTTAAGAACAGAGTAAAAGAGGTACATCTAATAAAATAATCTAGGAAAAGGCAAACAATCAGTTCAATTATAAGAAAATAACAACAACATTATAAAAACTAAGAACAAAATTATTTTTCTAGAATTGAGAGAATGCAAGACTAATGCAAGAATATGACTAAGAACCAATCAGAAAAATTTGCTATTAGCTTTATTTGCCTGTTAGTCACTTAGGGTCTCAGTAAGAACAGTTTTAGATATTTTGCATTGGTGGTAGAATTGCAATGGATTTGAAGACAAAGCAGGTGAGAAAAATAGTAAAGTGTACATCAAATATCATTTTGTCATTAATAGCAAAAACAACTTGATAGAAGATGAAGACTTCCTTTTGCTCAAAATAATTGTTACTATAGTGAAAAAGTTTATGTTATATTTAGAATATTAATCACTGTTGATTTTCTAACTGGACTTGCAAAGAATTATGAAAGAAATTTTATGTACAACTACCAGAATGGAGTTTATCAGTGAGGTCTCTAACATGTGTTATACAACTTCATAAGGAGAAATTGGTAATGAAATATTCCTATCAGTACAATTGAGGAATAGATTTTAGAAGCTTAAGGATAGAAAAAAATGCTTTGGGAATTTATGTCAGAGAAACCAATATCTTCTACCAGGGTTGTGGATGTAGAGATGGAAGGGAAATCAGACACTGGAAAACAATTTAGGAAGAACAATGAAAGTAACATGTTGGTGAATTTTAAGAAATGAAGGAAGCAAAGAGTAAGCTGGTGCATTAATGTGTGACTTGACCAATTAGGCTAATAGTTACAACATTCATTGGTCTTATGGTTAATACATTGTGTCAACTTGAGCAGTTTAGAAGTTTAACTGAGAGACTCAGCAGGGAGCCAGGGTTCTTACTTTGTAAATATCTTCATCCTGTGCAAAGGAGGGCAAGGACATTTTGTGAGTGTTACACCCACCCTGAAGTTGGTGGGGGGGGTGGCCTGTGTACAATAGAAGGTAGAGAAGAGGTTTGCATTTTGCTCTTTTGTTCTGGTTGTTGCCTTGAAGTGCTGCCCCAGTGCCATGCCACTCTGCTTTGGAGCCAGCTGATTATGGACTGAAACCACCAAGAACTGTAAGCTAAATAAACCTTTTCTTCCCTAATTTTAGGTGTCAGATGTTTGTCTCAGCAATGAGAAAAAAGTGACCAAGATAATTGGTATAGGGAAAATTTTAGAAATAAAAGATAAATTTCTTCATTTGGGATGTTCTATTACTTATTCATCCATGGATGTTCAAATAATAGTATCCAGTAGGTAATTTGGTATGTAGGTTGAAATTCTCAATACTTATCAGGCAAGGAGAAATAAACATAGGTACAAATAATACAAGTCAGGAGTAGATACTATTTTCAGGAAGATATATGTAATTAGAAGTGAGTTTAAGAAAAACTTCTGAGGATTTATCAATATTTAAAGAAAAGAGAATATTAAATACAAATATAAAAAAATTTATGCAAGCAAATATGTGCAGAAATTAGCATTTCACCATTAAATAATTATATAAATATATATAAATCAACATATAAATATACAAAAATATAATTTTCTATTCTTTTGTGATTTGGAAAAATAATGTTCATTTGTAGGGTTCTATCTTTTTTTTTTACTTTTTAAATTAAAAAGTCAGTCTGTAGTGACTTGCTCCTGTAACCCCATCAGTTTGAGAGGCTGAGGTAAGAGGATAACAAGCTAAACTTGGCAAAACCCTGTCTCAAAGTAAAAAAAAAACAAAAAAGATTGGCAGGATGGAATAATATGTCAATCAGTGATAGGTGTCTCTGAATTTTGTCCTTAGTGCTGCCAGATATTTTATATAAATAAATTCTCCACTTAATGGTTATTATTTGTTTATCAATATGGCCCTTGTTTAGACCTTCCTTGTAAATATAATGTGCATTTTTCAAATTTTATAATTCAACAAATTTGTATTTTAAATTTGTAGATAGTTAATGAGATAACTTCACATCTGTACTGCTCCTAATTTTTTTTAAATATGTTAACTTTGTAATTGACTTAAAGGGTATGTTTTTGAATTTGTATATTAAGCAGAGTAATTCTAAAGACTGGTTGATGGTAATAGGTTTCTGACTGAGTTTCATAGGAAAGTAAACCAAAGGAATCATAGATCACATCCTGAATATGTAGAATATAGAGACATCTAAAACGTGTTTTTCATTAATAAACTTATGGACAAATATTGCACACGTATTTGCATGTCTATAGATGTGCCTTTCACATATTTACTTTCTGGAGCCAATATGAAACATGGCCTCACAATGGAGAAATAGCCTTTTATTTGGTAGCATATAATAAAATTATTATTTTTTTCTTTAAACATGATTTTACTGAATCATTGTATCCTGGCATTCTTGCAAACATTATTTTTTAAAAAAGGGTATTTAATTCACTTATAAGAAATATCCTAATGCTGTGGGATGCAGCTAAGAATGTGGTATGATCCAGATACATAGGAGTCATCAGTGTGATTATTCTGTTAATCCATTTAAAT
>RJWT010003333.1:0-36896 GCA_004365215.1 Cuniculus paca | reverse complement strand
AAGTGGCAAAAAGTGCAATACATAAAAAAAGCAAACAGCCTATATTATGCTTTGGAGATTGCTCAGGTACTCTTTCCTCTGGTGAATTTTTTCCCAAATAATAGATTTCAAATTTGTGAGGTATACTTACAATTTAAAGGGGCCAAGGTTTACTTGGTTCATATTTCAGATTCTATCCATGGCTGGTTGACTCAAAGGGAGAAACATAATGGAAGAAGGGAATGACAGAGGACACTTGCCCATTTCATGACAGTCAGGAAGGAGAAAGAAAGGAGAATCCAGAGACAAGAATATATTCTTTCAGTTTATTCTTTCAGTAACCTAGTTCAAACAAAGCCTCACCTCCTAATATAACATTGAACTGCTGAACTCATTGATAGATGAATGCACTGATGAATATAGCATTCCTATGATTCAATTAACTTTCAAAAACATGAGACTTTTGGGAGATATTTTAGATCTAAACCATAACCTTCTGCCTCTTTCCCCCAAAAGGTTCATGTAAATTTCATTATGCAAAAGGCATTAAGTTTATCTGGAAGAGTAAATGAACTCTTCACAGTCCATCATTGCTGAAAAATCCAAGCCCACAATCTTCTTTGAGACTCAAGGCAAACTCTAAACTGTGCGTTCCTGTGAAAAATCCAAGCAAAAGTTAAATACTTCCAACATACAATGACTCAGGGTAAACTTTCCATTCTAAAAGGGAGAACTTGGAGAACAAGTCAAGTGTGAAGCCCTGCAAGGCAAACGTTAAATTTTGTAGCTCCATGTCCAGCACCTGGGGCAAGTTGTGATGAGATGAGTGTCCCAAAGGGATTAGGCAACCCTATTCCCATGGCTTTGTCAGCTGAACCCACATGGCCCTCTCACTTGAGTTGGCCTAGCTCACTGTCTGCTACTTTCTATAGCAAATATTCTGTTTCTGGCACCTCCAACTTCCTGAAACCTCCACTGAACTTTTAGCCTTGCTCTGAAAGCTTTATGTTGTGCTGCTTAAGGCATATGCTGTCTTTTTTTCCCAGTCATTTTTCTGAAATCTGGGTGGAAGCTTCTGTGAGCCCAGAAGATTTGTAATCTACATGCCTAAAAAAAGAAAAGCAACATGTGTATGATTTCAAGGCCTGCCACAAGAGGGACCAGTAACTGGACCCTCATGGACCACGGTTGTAGTAGACTGTGATAGTTTTTATTACTGAACTCAGGAAAATACTTCCTTTGCTGGCTCCAAATGAGCTGTGTTCCCTGGATCTAACCAATTCCCGAGATGTCTTCAAGTCATCTTTCCTACTGTCCTGGTCAAAGTATTGGGATTTGTTTCAATGCTAATTTTTTCAGCAACCATGCTATCCTTTGTGCTGACTTTGTAGGCGGTTCTTGTCTGACAAAAATGTTAACTTTTCAAGTCATTCTGCTTTGCTTTTCTTCTCCTGATTTTCACTGTAGATCTTCCAAAAAACAATCAACATTACCCATGCTACAGCTTGAATATTGGGCTGCCTTGATATTTCCTCTGAAAATTTAGACCACTGTACTTAATTTCAATCTTCTGCATATTCTCAGCATCTGGGTAAAATGTAGACAAATTTTCTATCAGCATATAACTCACATGACTGCTAGTCCAATGGCCGAGGTATTCTTGTTTCCACCTGAAAATGTCTGAGCTTTTAAAATTCCTGTCAGTATTTGGAACTTCTAAACTCTGACAAAAATCACTAATCAAACTCTTTTTACAATGAACAGAATTCCCAGGCATATGGCCCATCAACTGTGTTTATTCTAACCCAATATTGCCAAGACTTTCCAAACTCATCCCTCTATCAAATTCAAAAGTTTATAAGCCTCATGGTCAGGAATAGTTAACATCCTGGGACCAACATATGTATTAATCACTTTTCCATTACTAGGATACAATATCTGATACCTATAAAGTAAAAGAGGAGAATTTTATTTTGCCTCACAGTTTTCAGAAGATTCAGTCCACATTTGGTTGGCTCTAGGAAGGCATGCCATGGAAGAGGGGAATGGAAGACAATATCTACTCATCCCATGGTAGTCAAGAAGCAAAGAGAAGAAAGGAGCTGGGGACAAGAATACATTCTGCTACTTATCTTCTCCTCTGATGATTATAAAATCCCCATGATTCAATAATCTCCAAAAACATGAAACTTGGAGGATATTTTACATTGAAGTCATAATATTTAGTCTTCCAATACATGAAAGGAAGTGTAGTTATCCTCTCTTTCTTATTAAGTTATGGATAACTTATCTTACTAAAAAATGTGTCTTTATGTGAACCAGAAAGAGAAAGAAAAATTGAAGTAGAACATGGAAAAATGTGTTTAGAGAACAGCAAGAAGTTCATAAATGATTGAATAAACAGAAGTAGAAGAGGGAGTTGTGCAGTTGGTACAAAAAAATCATGTGTGTCTGGTTACAAAAGAAGTTTGCAATTTATGTCAATATTAACTTGTACCATTCACAGGTTTAAACAGGTTGAATATATTTTTAGAGAAAACATTAGTGAGAATTGTAACTTCAAAGTGGAACACTGCAAAAGTCACTCTTGCATAGTTGTCTAGATCCATGCTATTCTAGATTTATCATACATCAGAACAATTTAAAGAACCTGACATAAAGTTTATATTACAACCCAGGATGGAGCCTGTGAATCTGCACATCTGAAAATAATGCAAGTTATGTTAATGATGCCATTCTGCAGACTATACATTAAGTACCAAGAATTAACATCAGCATTACCTTGTAGAAATATACTAAAGCTCATACATGTAATCATATGTATTTAGTGGCCACATATTTAAAAAGTAAAAGCAAACTAGCGAAATTCATATTTTCTCCCTAGAATTGGACACCTTCTGGCACTACATTTAGTTGAATATAATCAAAACTAAAATATGGCTTCATATTACAACATGTGATCAATTTTTTAAAAAAATATTGGTAATCATAGGCTATGCATTCTTTTGGTGATTGATAGTGTTAGATATTCAGTATGGCTTTCATTATTTGCAAAAAATATTGATTCAGACTCTATGTTTTTACCATAAATACTTGATCTACATTTTGATTTCATATACTTTATCATTGAAAAACCTTTACAAGGCAAACTGATACACATCTATTTGAATTTTTTCAAGGAATGAGTCAAGGGCTAAGGATATAGCTCAGTAGCACAAGCTCCTGCTTGGCAAAAGCAAGGTCCTGAGTTAATTACCAGTACCAAGAAAAATAAAATGAGTCAAATTTCATTTTTACTTGTAAATAATTAAAATTAAACAAAACTAAAGAATAGTTTCTTCAGCTGTGTTAGTCATATTCCAAGTTCTCAAGAGCCAATTATTGCATGAGGCTACTGTATTGCAAAATGCATGTCTTCCAGATGAGTGTCAGGACAAAGGAATACACCAGGGCTATAGTATTGGCTGTAAGTCAAAGAAAAAAAAAAAAGGAGGCAGTCTTCATTTACTATTACAGCTGGAGACACTTGTGTGAAGCTCTTCCTAATTCTGTGCTCAGATAAAGCAACAGTATTCAGCTACACTTTGTGTATTTATACTAAAAATAGTAGCAAAGGATCTTCTCACTTTCCAATAGCCTGTTAAATATTAGTCAGCACATACTGGAGTTAAGATACTTTATAGATCAAACCAATTTATTCTCATTTTCTAAAACTTTAATAGTGTTCCTCCCCAAATAAAATGAGTAAATACTATAATACCCTAAATAATCTGGCTGAGATAAAATTATATACATTCTTGTATTACATTGCACTTCTTTTGCTTCAACATGTTACATTTTTGTCCACTTATACATCTCTTTGCTTGTTGAATACTTTCCCAATGTATCTGTGAATTTTAGCCTATTGTTTGCTCAAAGATTTATTTCTCAGAATTATTAACCTTAGGAAAAATAAACTTTAAGAGTCAGTTCCTTATGAATAGTTCATCATTAACTGGTACATCTTTTCTTTATTTTCCTAGAATTTGAAATTATATCATCTTTTGTTTGTTTATGTAATTCTTATTTCTGGAAATAAACTGTAAGCTCCTGAAGAACTTTATTGGCATTCTTACAATGCCTCAAGTTTGTGGAGCACTACATAACATGAAGGGCATTCAAAAGCAATTTGATGCCTGTGGGGATAATTGAATAAAGGAAGGAAGGAAGGAAGGAAGGCAGGCAGAATAGAAGGAAGGAAGAAAAAAAACAGAAAGACTAAAGGAAGGAAGGAAAGAAGGGATTCTAATGGAAACTATAATACATGGATTCAAATGTAAACTATAATATATGGCTTTGATTAATGATATCTTATAAAGGATGAAAAAGCAGGTAGAGCCAGTACATTTGTTTCCCAACCTAAATGAGTAGGAAGATATGCAGTAGAGAATATTCAAATTTAGGTAGGTTAAAATATTTAAGAAGGAGTCAAGGCAAGAAAACTACGGGAAATAAAAGAAAGTGTGGTGGATGCCTGTAAACCCAGCTCTTTAGGAGACTAAGGCAGGAGGTTACAACTTTGAGCCCAGTCTGGGTAACACTGATTAAATGAATCCTATCTAAAAAAATGTTTTAAAAAGAAAGAGTTGGTTGAGAATGTAGCCCAGTGTAAAGGCTTGAGTTTCAATCCCTGAGACCACTCCAGAAGCAAAGAAACAAAATGACAGAGGACAAAGCAGAAGAAATTTACAGAAACCAAGAGATAGTCTTCAATTTGTTTACTTACTACAACAACAAAGTAAGCCGTATTTTTCTTGCGATGAAAATTTCCAGGCATTGTACTAAAACACTAGTAAATAGGAGTAAAATATGATCACCGCTTACATTTCAGAAAGTAAAGCATAGTGCAGAACCTACCCATATTGAGTCTGAAGGGCATACTGGTATAGTAATGACTTAAAGCACAGCATAAATTTGCACATGAATTTTTCTGACTCAACCTTCTTCTTCCTCCTGTTATTCATGGTGCTCTTTTGGTCATAAGCCGTGAGCTCATAGAAGAAGCCTAAGTAGTAAAGAAAGCGAAGTAGGGTCACCAGCGCTACTGTAGAAATTCCTCTGAAAGACTCAATTAGAAAACTGTGTTAAAACCACTGGGCCTGGGTTAAACAACCACTGATTGCAGTAGACCACAAGATGACTTCCCAGAGCACTGAAGTCCAAAGGTGGCCAGCACTAGTAATTAGTAATTAGGCATTAGGCAATCTAGAGGCACCACAAGGAAGGTTTAAGGTCTCCAAGAGACCTGGCAAGAGTGTGAGAACTATGACAATAGACAAGGTTGTGTGAAGTAGACTCTTCAGTTCCAGGTTGGGAAAATGTTAAGACCCTGCCACTTAGTAAGTGGGCTTTAATTATTTATGCAGATTAGTATAAGGTCAAGCTGTTAAATTGATTATCCCAGGTCCATACATTTCATGAGAGTCAAACTAAGTATTTAGACAGTAACACAATATTTTTTAATATCTGGAAATATTTTAAAATGAAAGATTTTACAATTTGTAATTAAAATGTGATGTCCTATACAATTTTTGCAAACAACCCCACCAGCCTTATTTGTATTACATTGTCTACTTGCTGGCTCTAGAAAAAAAGCAGGAATTATTCCATTCTAGTCTTGCACATATCATTCTTATCTAGTGTGTGTTGCTTTCATTTTCATAATTTCAGTGATCGACACATCATAGGTATTTTAATGTATACATATTAAGCCATTAAAAATATTTTTGCTCTCTTCATACAGGTGAAGAAGTGGCCACAAGGTTGCAAGGAAGTATCTCACTGTGTTACACACTGAGAAACAACCCATGAATATGTTGTGGCTGATACAGAGAAAAACTTGAAATTTCATTTTTTTAACTGAAAATGGGAACAGGTGAAATAAAAACTCAGAACAATTAAATGTAGACTTTAACTTGACTTACTAATTTTTATTTTTTTTAATGTCTACACATGTGTATTCATGAGGGAGTATTCTGGTTATTATTAAAATGTCTGTCAGCTAAAGCAGAGATCAAAATACAAATTGTAACACATAGGAACATTATGTGAATTTGTGTGGCTCCCTCGAGAACTTTAGGTTCATAAAAAAGCAATGAATGGATCACATAAAGACATAAATATACTCCTGCATTTTCATCTGTGACAGATTTGTTCTTATTGCAATGCAGTCTTAAAAACTACACCACCTTAGGCTATGAGCTCATCATAGCTCTGAAACTCAGCAGGGTCAACTCTGGATAATGTTTAGAAGGGTGACCTCCAAGGAAAATCCAGGTGCAAGAGGATATAATGCTAGTAATTCAATAGATGTCATGGTTACCTTTAAGTCACTAATAAGTAATTTCCCCTCAAGGCCATTATCAAATATCAGGCTACCTGATGTTTCTTTGTAAAGTTTTAATATATGGGCTATTTAAAACTGCATGATTTTGTTCTTATCCTGTTTATTGTCATGATACCAATTCCGCACTGAACAATTACTTTTCTCATTTTTTTGTAGCTAAATATGCATAACATAAAAGTTAGCATCTCAAACATCTTAACCATACAATACACTGACATTAAGGACATTCTCAGTCTTGGGCAGCCACAGCAATCACCACCATCCATCTCCAGAATTTTTTTCATCTTCCAAAACTGAAACACTATACTCATTAAGGAATAAATTTTCATTCTCCCCTCTTCCCCCAGCCTGGAGCGTCACCATTCTACTTTATCTTTTTATGAACCTGATGATTCTAGCTACTTGATATAAGTGGAATCTTTGTTGACTGTTTTGTTTCATTTTTTCCCAGAAATAAGTACGTGAGACCATTCTAACTCTGGATCACCGGTCCAGGGGATGGCAGTTTTTTTTTCTGTGAGCACAGATTGCAAATATTTTAGATTTTCTGTATAATATTAAATTTTTTGTCACACATTTTCTTCCTTCTCCTTTCCTCCTTCTCTTCATCCTTCACTCTTCCTTCATTAAGACTATTAGCAATGTAAAAGCCATTTTTATCTTCAACATCCTGTAAAAACAGGTCACAAACCATATTTATGGGCCAAACACGGCTTCTCTAGGAACGGTCAGTGAGTGTGTGCTTTCCGTAGCAAAAAAATGGACATAAAACTAGGTGGTTCTCTTGTACCTGTGGAAATCTAGTGACAGGCTCAAGTTGTGGGGGTCTTCCTTCTTCATTAGAGCAGAGAAAAATGAGTGACACAGACCTGAATGGGGAGTCTAGGTGACACACGTGTCCATAAACTCTTGGTGGAAGTTCTATTCCAGCAGGACACAGATAGTAAATTATAAACTTAATATGAAATAATATAAACTTATAGGCGCTCTGGAACAAATAAAACATACAGCAAGCTAAGAAATATCAGGGGAGGGAGATTCCCTCATAAAGTGGTTGAGTAGACTCTTAAAATGACCAAGTGTGTCATCTTTATGAAGGTATAATACGACTGACATGTCACATCTGTCCTGTGTATTTTTAGAAGTGTATGCAGTTGTATAAATGCAATCACAGTGGGGTTATAGAATATATATATTCATGATTCTCACAAATTCTCTTATGTCTCTGTAGTTAATCCCCTTGTTCCATCCCAAACTTGATTGGCAAGTACTATTCTCTCTCCCTGTAAATTCTGTCTTGCTGAATACTTAGCAATGGAATCACGTAATATATAGCATTTTGCATCCTTCCACCTCACATGCTTTTGAGATAGCAGATGCCATTGTGCTTAACAGTTCATTCCTTTTCACAGCTGCATATCCAATCAAATGGAAATAATACAACTTGTTTAATCTGTCTGCTAGTTAGTAGATATTTGACTTGTGTCAGCTTTTTTCTTTTTCACTCCTATTTTTTACACTAAGAAAAAGTCTGATAAGAAAGTTTGCATTCAGGTTTTTTGTGTGAAAGGGTATTTTTATATGCCTCTTGGATAAATTATTTAGAGGTGGGAAGGAAAGGTTATAGTTAAGTGTTTTATCTTTATAAGCAATTGTCAAAATGTTTTTCAATTTTGAAAAAATTTTTTTTCGAGACAGACAGTCTTGATATGTAGTTCAGGCTGCTTGTGAACTCACTATGTAGCCGAGGCTGGCTGGCCTTGAACTTTTGGCAATCCTCCTGCCTCAGCCTCTTGAGTGCTGGGTTCACAGAAGTGCACCACCATGACAAGGTTTAATTTTGCATTTTCAAATGCAACATATAAGATTTCTCACTGCTCTACATTTTGACTATCATTATGTATTATCATTTTTTAAAAAGTCTATTCCAATATCTTCATAATATCTGTTACAATTTTTGTTTGGATGTGTTAAGCATGCTTTCAAATGCTTTTTAGCCATTTGCATATTTTTCCTTTTAAAGATGCCTGTTCAAATATTTGTCTGTTTTATTATTGTTTTTCTTCTTGACCTATAAAGTTTTTAATACATTTTGAATGCATATCCATCATCAAATTCATGTATTCCAATCATTTTAGTTTGTGACTTGTTATTTTCCTTACACAGCCACAACTTTTAAGAAATTTTTAATGGTGATGAAGAGTAATTTATTATTTTTTACAGTTCATGTTTTTATAGAGTGATAGGTCCTCTCTAGGATGTTTCCTCAAGCAAAGTTTAAAAAAATTTCATTTATCTTTTTTTTATGTCTAGTGTTTTATAGGAATAGCACTTTTGTTCTAGTCCATGATTCATATTCAGCTAATTTTTGTATATTGACATCTAACTTTTCCAGTGTTACATTTTTAGAAGACTGGTCTTTCCACACTGACTTACATTGAGGCCTTTGGCAAATAAAGGCATGGTTTTATTACTAGACAATCTTTCCCATTTCATCAATCTGTGTCCATTTTTATGTTTTAATTATTGTGTCTTTTAGCCAAATGTGAGTTTAAAGTATTTATAGGTGTGAAGTTGGAAAGATTGTATGGTTACTAATAGGGTTCAATTGTATAGCAATGTGTTAATTCTCACATTTTATGAGATATTATATGATAAAATTAAACAATGACATTATAATAATTAAGGTCACAGGCACATACACATTCCAGTTATATTTTTGAATCAAAATTAAGTAATAAAGTAGATTAGACATTCAGATAACTTCAAAACAAGAATTTTCTTAAACTTCAAACCACTGCATCAGTCACAACATTGTTTTGACTGAATCAAATTGACATCATTTTTCAGTTCTTTCATGTATTCATTACTCAAGTATTGAATAAAATCTCATTGTTCATAGCATTTGTTTCAAGACAACTTCAATGTCCCTTTCCTCAAGATGTGTGGAGTAGTAAAGGAATATACAAACATAATCATAACATTCTGTGGCAAATACCAGGATGATGTGATTTTTACATTGAAATTAGGAAAGCTTCACTGGAAAAAGATGCTGGAGTCAAATTTTAGAGACAGTACCTTTTCTTTTCCTGAAGAATCACTAGACTATAATCTCTTTTGGATGAAAGGGAAGAGTTTGTATGTTTTGTTTTGCTTTTATTTCTGAGTCCCCTGAAAAGTTCGTTTTTTTACCTTTCATCCCTAAAGTACATATTGAGGTTAAAGATAGCTCAAACGTTTTTCTAAATAATTTCCTATGCAGTATTTGCATAGTGTTCTTTTCTCATTAACTATAGGAAACACTTGCTAAGTATTTTATTTACCTATAATTATTTATACTTCAGAAATAAAAAACAGAAGATTGATAATCACTCATCCTAGCTCCTAATAAATATTTGCTTGAAGTACTGTGTGGTTAATTATTTCATCAAAATGTATTTCAGAAACTCAAAAATATGAACGAACTTTCCTGTGTGGCTGACTTTCCCTTGAGTAGTAATTTATACTTTGGTAGATTCTGACAGCCTTTGGATGACAATGATAATGGCATAGTTCAAGAAGTTATGATTTATCACAAATGATACTGGGAAAACACATAGTGCAATGAAAACTATCACAGGAATCTTGTCTCTTTGTAGTTCAAAAATACGATTTCTGTTTTCTATCCTAGCCTACTATTGTCATTTGATATACTATTTAAGAAAGAAAGGACTGGAGATGATATTCAAAGTCAATAAATTCAATGAACTATGAATTACTTTTAATCATAAAATAATTTTTAGCAAATAATTATAACTATGGGACTAAAGGTATTTTGGTTATTTTTATTTTAGAAAGTTTTTCATCATAAGATTTAGAAAAAACTCACTATCACTGTCTGCAAAAATTAATAATGGGCCATCAAAAAGTACTTAATGTTTAAAAGCATTTGTTACCATTTACTTGTATTAAAGTTGTGTATATTATATAAATTGTCAGATTTCTACATATTTGACTAGAAATACTTTCATTGAAATCAACTGATTTCTCAGTCAGAAAATTGGGTTTGTCATTATGCTTACTCAAAATGATAGAATGAATAATATTTGTACTGATACATACAAAACCTCTTATATAAAAAAAGAAGTAGATGAGCATATTATCGGTCAATAGTTTTTGTTTTTTGACTTAAAAAATATCAGAGATAAATTTCCTCATAATTAAAATCAACTGAAGCCACTACATTTTTTGCACAGTTTTTCCAGGACTTTTATGAATACCAACACCTTTGATATTTTCTTGTTCATAAGTGGATCACAGCAAAAAAAAAAAATCTGAGTTTTTTTTTTTGCCATGTTTTAACATAAATAACCAGTCAAATTTAGAAAAATCATAAGAAACATTTTATCTCCTATTATCATAAACTGTTCTTAGTTAAACAAAATTTGCCTTTGGAAATATTAGGTTATCGGTTGAGATGATATTTAAAAAGTGAACTGAAACAGTTCTTACTTCTTCAATAGATTTGCGTTTTTCACTTTAGTCAATAAATTCAGAATGATACCTTTGGAGCAGACCTCTTTCTTGCTTCTGTTCTTTACCTCTCATTATGATCGACCTCAGATTCCTGTAGAAGACTTACTCATAACCCTGTGTCATCAGTGCCATTCTGAATGACAGTTTAGTCTGATTGCATGTTTCCATCACTCCCTGACTTCCATGCTCTAGGCTCCAAGTAGGGTCAAACTACTGTTTGCATTTTTTGTATCAGTTGATATTATTTAAAGTCTAATTTCCTTGATCAATTTTTTCTATATATTGTAAGTATATCCCTGAGTGTAGAAGTTCCACCTTATTTTATCTTGTAATTTACCATGGAAACTAGCGTTGTATTTGACAACTGGAAAGCAATTAATAATTATTTTTCAAAGAAATGAACAAATGGATAATGCTCAAAATGTCTATGAGTTCACTTATCTTCCTTCCTTTGCCTAATGCAATTATATTGCTATTCTAATTTAGTATGTTTCTAAATTCATTATTGGGTTAAGTTCTTTTGTGGTAGCATTCCTGCATTTTTTTTCATTGATAATAGTATCCTTCAGTCAATATTTTAATTTTTCTTAGTTAAACCAACAGGAACTAAAATATGCTGAGTTTTTTTTTTTATAAAAAACCAAAAGGGATATAGAAAAAGTTATATTCAGATAACTTGGAATTTTGGTTCAATAATTTTAATATGAATTAATGCATACATGCTTTCCATATTATTAGTTATTTTACTTTGTATTTCTCACTTCTAACATTTGCTTTATATGCATGGTAACATTTTACTTATGGAAGGCTTCTTATCAGTTTGATCTTCTAAATACAGTATGTTTTTATGGGTACCATGCAACAGCATCAGCATGATGGAGCACAAATTAGTTTTTAAAATTTAATATATTTCTTAAAATTTCACTTATACACCTAATCAATGGTGACTCAAACATTTATTCAAGACAAAAATATTTTATATATTTTATTAATTTGCTAATTTTTCATTTACACTGAGAAATAATAGATAATCCAAAAATTTTTCTAAACCTTGGTCAAAATAAGTATTGCATATTTTCCATATGCTATTTGTGTTAAACCAATTTTGCATCACTATGACTAAAATACCTGAGAAAAACAACTTTAAAGAGGAAAGGTTTATATTGACTCTTGGTTTTCGGAGATTCCAATTATGGTCAGCTAGTTTCATTGCTTTTAGTGCTATGGTGAGACACAAACATCACGGTGGAAGGGAGTGAAAGAGAAAAACTGTTTAGCGCATGGCAAGCAGGAAATAAAGAGAGAGGAAAGGGGCTGGGATAAGATAAACCCTTCAAATGTATGGGCCAGTGACTACTTTCTTCAACCAGATGCCCAAATCCTAATATCCTATTTGGCTATGAACTCAACAGATTATCAGTGAGTTAACCCACTGATGAGGTGAAGACTCTCTTAATCTAGTAACCTCTTTAAGTTTTAATTCTGAACATTGCTGTACTGAGCATCAAGTCTTCAATATATAAGTCATTGTAGGATATCTAATACTTGAACAAGACACTATTTAAATAGTATTTTATAATGATTATGTACACACAATATTACACATAGATAGTAATGCATCCCATTTTACATATGATGAAAAGAAGTGAGATTCAGAAGGTTAACTAACTTGTCCAACATTCAGAAAAGGAGAATTTTTTTTACAAATGGGGATAAGAATATACAGATTTCCTTTTATATAAGCAAGAAAAAAATATACAGTAATTGAATTCTTTAGATATCTCACATAATGTGTTTTTCTATTCTCAATGCCATGTGGGCTTGAGATAATGTGCTAAATAATCTTAAAATTTTTTTCTGAATATCTTAGATTATCAAAACAGTGAAATAAACTCTACAAAGCAAAAGTAAGTCAATGTAT
Source organism: Cuniculus paca (assembly GCA_004365215.1). NCBI lineage: Eukaryota > Metazoa > Chordata > Mammalia > Rodentia > Cuniculidae > Cuniculus > Cuniculus paca. The sequence continues at coordinate 24,096 of RJWT010003333.1, read as the reverse complement.
TTAAAAAATTAAAGGATTAATAAACACTCATTTCCCTCAGGTTGGTATGTTTTCAATTTCTATTTTCATCCTGCTGATCAATCACGTTATGCATAATAACCTGTCAAAATCTGCTGTATTACCAAATTCAAGGTGATTTGTTCATTTGTTCCCTCAAAATCCACACATTTTAATAAAACAAATGAATGCCACTTGGCATTTGGAAGGAAGGAAAAGCAGAGAGTAGATCAAGTTCATCTTACTTTGATTATTCTTTGAGTTTTTATTTTTCTATTTTTTTCTGTTAAAGAAGTCACTGGTGATCATGGTAAATGCTTTGTTCAATCAGAAATTTTCAGCATTCTGTATGGAAACATATGTTAAATTTTAACCAAAATGGAGGAAAACATGCATCTTTTATTATGTAAATCCTATAATGACTCACAGCATTCTATAATAAACAACTGATGTAAATGTCTCTTTAGTTTGGAAGAAACAGTCTTACTCACTTGACATTTCCTTTGTCTATAAACTCTTTTAAGTTAATTTCTTTCATGCTAACAATTTATTTTACTTCCTTAAGAATTAGTACCTTTGGTCAACTCATGAAAGAACGACGGATACAAACTCATTCAAATGATAATACTTCATTATCCAAAAGCAATAACACCAAAATATTTTTCTAATATTATTTAAAACTGTTAAGCTATTTATCGTTGTTATCAGATTTCTTCTTTTGCATAAGAAAATTTATTGGTTCATTTAACAAGAATTTTGGAGAAAGAGTGGCTTCCAATTAGATAATTTTGCAAATCAATATGTTGCTATCGAAAGTTATATGACAACTATAAAAATTGTAGACATTATTGTTTTACTCAACAGCATCCAACCGTAAAAACAAATAAGAAAAATGCCTTTTTTCTGCTCCTTTTTAAGATGGAGAAAACATCCTTAGACATGTCTCAGGATCTCCTTACTTTGTGCTTGGCAGGCTTGCTACACCTAATCATACCTGAAGTAATCACTGCCAAGAGAAATAAATCTTTTATGAGTCTTTCAGATTTTGCCTACTCTTTGGTCAATGCCATACCAACATACAAATAAAACCTGGCTTAAGCTATCAAAAAATAAGGGAAATGGGTATATAAACAACTTTTGGTAGGCTAAAAATAATAACTTCTGGTCCCTGTGAAGCTAGAATCCTAAAAGCATTTCTCTCTCTCTCTCTTTCTCTCTCTTTCTCTCTCTCTCTCTCTCTCTCTCTCTCTCTCTCGTGTATAAAATATGTATTATCAAAATACAAAAAGAAACTTATGGGTTTCACTAATTTCACAAAGATAATTAATTTGTCCCTTCTGGGTGTTATTCTACTATGTGTCATCAAGAAATCAAATCACAATCATGTTATCATTTAGTTGTTAAATACGAACATTTACAGAAACTAATTAGAAACATAGCAATCACCTAGAGAACAAGTTAAAGTTACAGATTTTATTGTTTAGTTGAATCAAATGAGGGAAATGTAAAAATAGCACTATCCACAAGAGTGATTAATGAGGGCTCACACTACAGGAGAACACTTTGTAGATCTAGACCCTGGGACCAATAAAAAAGTGTAGGCAAATTTTAAGTAAAGGATTTGCAGAATTAGTCTTGACAGTAGTGGGAACAGAATGAGCTGATACTCAGAAACATACATTAGTTTAGGAAAGAGAATCAGATTTGAAGATAGTGGAGAGTTAGAAGTATATGAATCCTGAGTGTCAAGCCTAAGTTCAAGATCAGTTCAAGTCTGAATTCAAGATCAGTCTTCAAGATAATTTTTGTATTACTATTTCTGTGAATCAAACCACATATTTTCATGGAGAGACAATTACATAAAAAAGATCTCTCAGTTTCATTTCAATGACAAATCCCTTGCTTCGTTACTCACATTTGCTGTGGGTAAGCTGCTGAGTTCATTCATGTCGTCTCTTATACACCAGGTATGATATTTACTCCTATGGTCCAGAATTATAATACGAGGAACAAAAACATATTAAGGAATTAAGCATAAATATTCAGCTACATATAGATAATAAATACATAGAAATTCCATCTTTCCTGTGTAATTCAATTGTTCTAAAGTTAGATCAATAGATAATAGATAAGACCTGTATCTTGGGCCAGGGATTTAGCTCAATGACCAAGTGCCTGCCTAGCAAGTGTGAGGTCCTGAGTTCAATTCCCGGTACCCCTGCCCCACTAAAAGGAAGATCTGCATCTAGATCTAGGATATAAACCTACTTCGATTGATAGCTTTAGGTCAACAGCTTTGAATGTTTCCCAACACATGAAATTCATAATGAATTATAAGTACTAAGACAAAAAGGATTTAATTGGCTCAGAAATTCCATTATGTAAAATTAGTGCTTAAAATTCTTTCCAATAAGAACCCAAATCTTGAGTTAAGGTGACTTGTTAAGAGTAACCATTTTGAGATTAACATTAGAGTTTACAAGAAATGTTAACGTACTTGTGAAAATATGTAGATAATCATTTTACTGTGCAGTACAAAGTGATATTTTATAAGGTCACAGTGGTATGCAAGTACATGGAGCTGAGAAGATTTGGATTGTTATAATAAATTTAATCCTGGTAGGTTCTTTGGAAAATATTTTTTAAACTGATTTTAAAAAAATTAAGAATGGTAAAAAATGAAGAACACACAACTCTTTAGAGAAGAATGAAGGAAGATACAAATATCTATTGACTAAAGTAGTTCAGATTTAAAAAGAATATGAATTTAATAGCATTAAACAGTCAGTCTTACAAGAGTTGAATCAAAAGTGAGCTTTCGCATGGCTGCTTGTTATTAACTCACACCTGTTAATAGACAAGCAGTTCCATCCGCCCCGTGCTGTCCATACTCTCCAGACCTCACAAGCTCATGTTTTGTGTGTTAGTGTTCAAGTGGAAATTAGGAAGGGCCACCCAAATGCTTTGAACATTGCAGAGCTGTTTAAACTAAATAAAATGCATCCAAGATGACAATCTTGTGCAAATTACTTTTAAGTTAATTGTAGTTTGTGTCATTACCTCACTGGGTAAAACCTTTGCATTTTGTTAATTTCAGATTGCATTTAAAATACAACGGGTTTTTTTTTTGTTGTTGTTGTTGTTACACTTCATGAGTTTTTATTTCATTATCATATGTGATAAGTAGATTTAAAACTTTTGTTTTGTGTATTCTCCATTATTCTAATTCCTGTTAGTTGCAAAATATCACCAATTCTCAAATACATATGAGGTTGGTCCAGAGAATTACAGTAATACATATTTCCTTTCTCAACTCTTCATTCATTCTTTTTGCTTACCAATATAAATCAAAATTGCTTTCTACATGTAAATAATAAGTTTTTGTTTGTAATAAAAGCAAAAGTTAGTCATTAACTTTTCCAAAACAGGAGAAAATTATATAGAGGTAAGGTCAAATGATAATATTGATCATTTTCCTAAATAGATATCTATAATGTAGAGTACATATTATTCCTTAAACTAGGCACTCTTATGACTGTATCATGCTGCTTGTTTCTTTGTTTCTTTCTCTTCAAGACAGGCTCTCACTATGTAGTTTAAGCTGTATTGAGATCACTATGTAACTTAGCCTGGCCTCAGACTGGCGACACTCCTCCTGCCTCAGCCTCCTGAATTCTGGGATTATACGTGGGTGCCACTATGCCCAACCATCCATTATGCTTTAAATATGAATCAATTAAGAAACTTTTAACTTATTCTTTAAATATTTATTGAGGGTTTATTATATTGCAGTCACTGTCATGATTACTAGACGTACAATTAAAACCCTTCTATTCACAGAAAAAGTGCAATACCTCAATTGGGAAATGAATAAGCAACATTAATTAGTTAATAACTATCTCTTGATTTGTTAAAAGAAAAAAGTACTGAGAAACTGCAGTTTATACACAAATAAAATCTTTCTTGCTCTTGTTTTTCATAGTTCAGTATTTGTTCGTGCTTATAAATGGAAATTGGTGGACAAAAGTTTTAGGCAGGTTAGTTCATGAAGGCCAAAAGTGAAAAAGTTGTAAGAAACAAAATTAATCAGAAGAGATGACTTGTAGGGAAGAAGTCTTGGCAGAAAAAAAGGCCTAAATGTTGATCCTGAACAGAGAATGTCATCTCTCAAAAAAAATCTGAGATTTTCCTTTCATTTTGTTAGTTACAAAGTCTAATGAAGACAGGAATTTGAATGGATAAATTTCCTATTTTAAAGTTAGAAATACACCTGGGATAATAATTTATTCCATTAGAGTAAAACAAAATTTAACTCACACTGTTGTTTTACAACCCAAGAGAAACAACATGGAATGATGCATCACATTGGTGGTGGGCGAGGAGAGGCAAATATTTTTGGAATAGAGTAAATTTTGCCAAGATTGGGTCAGATGAGAGTTGTTATCCTTCAAGATGGTTTAGGGCTTATGAAATTGAAAAAAAAAAGCACAGGAAAAACAATTCTAGAAAGGGGAAAAGGCTATCTCAAGTGAAATCAAAACACATTGGCCAGAAAAGGAAGAGGGCATTTTCTCTCCAAATTCTTTCTCCAGGGACTGAAGAATAATATATGGATACTGTCAGCCAAATAAATGGTTAAAACAGCTACTTGTAGGCTTGCTTGGGAAACACTAACATTTAAACTAGTTTATACATAAAAATATGTTCTTCTTCCCAAACAATTGACTCACAAATGCACTTTTGGAATACAATCCATTCACAAATCGCGATCTCCTCATATAATTACAGTCAGACAAAAATTCTCTGACTCATAAACAAATTAAACAAATAATTTCCTTTCCAAACATCTGTTAGTATGAATTTCAATCTTGTACAATAGCCACAAGATGCCTTATAATCGTGCATGTGGCACAACCTTAGCATATGAACAGCATGAGGTCATGAGTTCTTACAGACCTGGTTAGTCATGATTAACCGTTTATTCATACCCTTTCCTCAAAGAGTTTAGTCAGTACTTCTAAAGCAGTACATGATGACTCCACTTCTTTCTGTAACAATGTGCAAGAAACTTCATTTTGAAGGTAGTAAACTCTGGGAATATTATTAAGGACTCTGTCTTTCATTTCATAATTTTCACTCTCCAAAATCCATGTACATTTTTATGAATGAAATTAATTATATAAAAAAGAAATTAATTATACCCATTTGTCATCAGTGGAAGTAGTGATTTTATTGTAGAGAATAAATCCAATACCTACTTATTTTTGCTTATTTAGGAAATAACTAATTCCAGATAGTATAAGTATACAGAAGAAAAAAAATTTCATTGGGAAAAATGTTTAAATTGATTATTGAGGAGCCAGAATTCTTTAAAATTATTTGTAACACCTAATTTTTTAAAAGTGATAATGAAAAAGCCAGATAATATTAAGTGAAAAAATCTTAATAGATATTCAGTACGTACAGTATTTGCCTCTTAGATTATGTGGCAATGTGATACCATTTAACCTTAACAAAAAAATCTATCAGGTATGACTGGTTAAAATGAAGAAATTAGAGAAAAAGATTAATTATCTATTTCAAGGTTACACAGCTAATAAATTAAGTTGACACAGTTAAGTGGTAAAGTATGTATTTATATATAATACATTTATATGAATGTGTTTGTCATATTTTCATCACAATGACAAAAGTCTAAGATAAAGGAGGATTTATAATGTATGAATGAAAGATATGGTGCATATTTAACTTTTTCAAAATTATTTCAAAACTATTTTGAAATAAAACATGATAAAATAAAAGACATTTTCATTTTACATAGTCATTTTGTTTAGTATAAATACTGTATATCTCATGCAGTATGCTGAACATACTTTAAAATATTTATATTATATAAAAATAAATCATATATTATATTATATAAAAATAAAATATAATTGTATTTCCTCTATTTTCATTTGGTAAATATGGCAACCCTGCATTCAGGACATTTTCTGGAAAGCAGGATGATTGACTACCAGAACACTAGTGAGAGGAACCCTGTGTTAGTCACTTTATCTTTGCTGAAACAAAATATGAGACCTCCATAAATTAAAGGAGGAAAGGCTTATTATAGCTCACAGTTTTTAGAGGTGTCAGTCCTTAATTGTCTGCTTCTAAGCCAGGGCAGCATGGCAGAGGGGAATGGTGGAGGAGAAACAGTTCATGGTGGACCGAAGACAGCCAAGCAGTGAAGTGGCAAACAAGCAGCAAAAAAGCAATGGCATGCAGTGAAAGCCACACTCAGGAGGCTTCAGTTGGGAAGAAGAACTCCACTGGAATTTGAACTAGAGCTCAGTTGGGTTATGCTCTAACAGAAAATTTGTTTAGATTTGGCCCATGTTCTGAGACTTTGGAGAAGACTGAGATTAAGTGTGCTTCACTGATCGATTTCAAGGCATGGCAAGCACAATTCAGGAAGCAGTAAGTCTTTCTTTCCCTTTTATCCCACCTTGGCTACAAGGCTATTGAATGGTGTAACCCATGTCCGTGGTGGGGCATCTGTCTTCAGTACATCCATCCAGCCACACCCAGAACTATACTAAACCGACCACATGATCTTAATCCACATTTGTGTTCATATGAAGCACACCAAAAAAAAAAAGTTAATTTTTGGATTGAGTTTATTTGATTTTCCAGCTAGTTCTCAAGAATTACGAGAAAAGAATACTCTACAAGCCCCACCTGGGAGCCAGCACCATGTGCAGGCTGCTGCTGGAGTGGGGACAGCCAGACCCAAGCCTTTCCCCATGAGTCAGCACAATTTTTAGACTACAGAGGGGAGTGGGGGGAGGGAATAAACCCCACCTGGGAACCAGCAGCATGTGCGGGCCACTGCCGGATTGGGGACAGCCTTTCCCTGCGAGTCAGTGCCATTTGCAGACTGTGGGGGTAGAGAACAAGAGAACAAGCCCACCTGCAAACCATTACCATGTGTGGGCCACAGGCAGGGAGACAGCCAGATTGCTGCCCCTTCTGGCTCGTAGGTTAGCAAACAAGAAGGATGATTTCCCTACAACCCCCACCCCCACTGTAAGCCACTGGCTGATCCAGAGAAACGTAGGCTGTGATGATAGCTATTGAGGTGAAATGCAATTGTATACCTGTGGTGCTTTGGTGTTACACTGATCTTGCAGGTCTAGGGCCAGTGGTCTGATCATCTGTTCAGAAGATAGCGGTACACAGCGTGGCATCTAGGGGGGGCCTCCTTCTGAGGGTGGTAGCCATTGTTTATTCCCTATAGTCTTGTTTTGAAGTCCTGTATCATTTTCATTATTTCATTGAGTTGGGTTTTATTCTCTTTTGTTTGATTATGTTATATCTGATTGCATGAGCAGCTATTTCAAAGATAGCAAGATAAATTGTGATAGCCATTTTGGACTTAATATTGTCTTGTTTTGAAGTCCTTTATGCATCCATTGTTTTGTTTTTATTGTTTCTATTCTATTCTGTTCTGTTTGACTTTTACAATGTCCAAAGTATCTGCAACTATTTTGAAGACAACAAAAGGCACTATGGCAACTACTGCTGATTTTGTAATGTTTTGAAGTCCTGTATCACTTACACTAGTTTGTCTTGGTTGGTTTTATTCTGTTTCATTTTCCTTGGTTTTTATCCCCTTTAAAATTAAAATAAAAAATAAATAAAATAAAAAAATACTTTAGTGTGACTATTTTCTATTTAAAATACATATCTATAGGGAAAATATAAAAGATAACTACATGATACCCTCCAAAATCATGATTTTTCATTTTAAATTAAAAGTTCTCTCCACCACAATGCATGGTTAGATGTATTAATATAAGTTTTAAAACCAATGGTCTGTAGGGGACCTTCAATTTTACATTTTTTATTCAGAGAGGATTATAATTAGGAATTGGTACTTCTTCTTTGAGAATGGTGGTTTATGCGGTGCTCCATAGAAATTATAAAATAGATTAACTGTTAGATGGAGATAGTCTCAACTCTGATTTCTAGTTGTATGCTCTGCATCAACCCATGTAGTGTCTTCCTCATAATACAAATTTGGTAAGGCAAAGTAATTAAGATTTTTGTTTGATTATTTAAAGGATATTGACTACTGACAAGATAAAATAACAAACCAATAATGCCCAAATACATCATTTGTCTTTTCCATGGACATTTGACATGCAAGTTAATGTGAAGAGAGTTTCTTATCTGCAAGAACTGGTACATATAATTCTGGATATTGTTATGAGAGTGAGAAGGACATAGTGTTGGGAATGTGCAAATAAAAATCATTTGATTGGGCTCCAAATATGAACTACACAAGTTTAAGTGAGTGGTCACACAATACCTTGCCTTATTATATTAGCCAAATGCCAGAGTATTATATTGACAAGCTGTTCTTTAGATTTTAAAGTTTTATAGTCATCTTCACATCTACACAGTAACTCTACAAACGAGATTGAAAATTACCAGATAATGACCTGATTTCTATAACTATGTGAACAGGAACTGGCCTAGTAAAACTTGATTCCTGACGTTCCAGTACCAGAAGCCAATCTCCTTAACCATGAAAGGGTCTATGAGCATATTCTTGTTTCTTTTTATTTCTTTTTCTAAGGGGCGGGGGGGGGGGTGTCTGTGTGTCTGTGAGAGAGAGAGAGAGAAACTTTAAGCAAATGTGATTTGTTCTAAGTACAGGAGGCATTACAATCCTGTAAAACTGAGCCAGGTAGTGTGAATAAATAGGAGTAGTATGAGGGAGATCATTTTGGTGAGGACATAGTTTGTATCTTGATTGCCTTGGTGGTTATAAGGTTCCACACATGAGACCAAATATCATAGAATTTAGCACACAAAGTACTAACGTCAGCTTCCTGGTTTTGATATGGTACTATATTGAGGCATGATATGATCACTGAGAGAAATTTGTCGAATGGCATACGTTTTGGTTACTTTTCTCTGGTTGCTGAGACAAACACCTGACGCCCAAAGTGAAGGAAGGAGAGGTTTATTTAGCTTACAGTTTCTGGGGATTTCAGTCTATAATCAGTTGGCTCCAAGGCAGGTGGCATGGCACTGGGGCAACACTTTAAGGCAGCAGCCAGAGCAAAAGAGGGCAGCCTTTCATGGCGAATGCAAGCGGCAAGGGCGAACCGCACCAAGGAGGGAAAAACGCGCCCCTTCCAACCTTACATTCTATGTCAGTTCCACCCCGGGGCGGGTGCGGAACTCACACCGCCAATCCCAGCACTAGACAAGGAATCAGTCACAGATGCCAGAGTCAGCCACTTCGGTGACTACATGAGGATTGGGGGGGCCGTCTATACACAAACCATAACAGCATATCAGACCTCTTGTACTGTTTTTTCAACTTTTTGTGGATTTATTATTGTTTAGAAATAAAAGAAAATTGTTCTGTCTGTCTTATGGTATGCAAAATGAGGATAGAGCTGACCGTCTAAAACTCATGCCTGACACTACTTCTTCGGACCCTTACTATGCAAATATTCTGAGGTACCTTACAGTGTTTCACTTAAATTAGGATTTCACTTAAGTTAGAAGCTTCCTACATTCTGGGTTTGACTGCTAAATATATATTAGCCCTGCAACTGACCCTTCACATATTCAACAAGATACATACCATTATGTTTCTGCCAACAATGTCTCAAAAAAGATATGTTGAAGTATTTCTAGAGTCTTTGTGGTGTTAGTTGGAAATAGGGTCTATGCAGATGTAATCAAATTAAGATGAAGCCATACCAAATTAGGGTGGCCTTATTTCAGTATGACTAGTGTCTTTACAAGAAAAGACACAAATGTACGTAAGGAGACATTGGAATCATATAACTGAAAGTCAAGTAACACCAGAGACTGGCAACTACCTCCTGAAGCCAGGAAGTGGTAAGGAAGGATTATTTCCAGGAGCCATTAAAAAAGCATGATTTAGGACTTCTCATTTCCAGAACTTTAACTCAGTAAATTTCAATTTTAAGACACTAGTTTGTAGCATTTGCTACAGCAGACCTTGAAAATTACTTTATATACAAAGAGGTCCATATACTTTTCCCAAAGTACCATATTATTGTGTAAAGGAAAATTTTAAATCTTTCAGTGAAGCAAATTCTTTTAATACCATTTAAAATTTTTTTTTTATTTTAAAGAGAAAAACACAAAAACAATGCTCCATAGTTTCAGAACAAGATAATAGGAAATCAGCACTGGTTAATATATTGCATATTGTTATTTTCCAAGTAGTTGCTCAGATTACAAGATACAGGCATGCAAAGTTGATCAAACTATATAAGCACAAACCCTTTTTTCAATGAATTAGTACAAATTACCACTATAATTATTTTGGCTGTCATTATATATATATATATATATATATATATATATATTTATAGTTTCGTTTTGTTTTCCCATCCTTCTTTTTGCCTTTCCCCTATCCCAGTTGTCCTTTTCTTTCAAACTGTTTCTTTCCCTCTTACTGTATCTATTGTATGTTTTGGATCTTATTTTACTTTTTTAGTTTCTTACACCAGGGGGACAATATGATATTTACTCATGTGAGTCTGATTTATTTCACTTATGAATATGGTCTTGAGTTGCATCCCTTTCCCTATAAAAGTTTCAAGTTTATCCTTCTTTATGGCTGAGTATTACTCCATTGTGTGAAAAATACCACATCTTCTTATCCATTCCTTGGTTTATGGGCATTTGGGTTGTTTCCCAGTTTGTTTTTACGAACTGCATTGCTATAGACATGGGTGCACATACATTGCAGTGATATGATATTTTTTAATTCTTCTGGGAAAATACCCAGAAGAGGAATAGCTGGATCAAATGGGGCTTCTAATCCTAGATTTTTGAGGAACCTGCACACTGATTTTCACAGTGGTTGCACCAGTCTACACTACCACCAACAGTGGAGAAGAGTTCCTCTTTCCCCACATTCCCACCAGCAATCGTTATTGGTTGATTTCTTGATAATAGCCAGTCTTTCTGGGGTGAGATTGGGTTTCAGTGTTGTTTTGAATTGCGTTTCTGAAATGATCAATGATTTTGAACATTTTTCATGCACATGTTACTTATGTTTAAAATTCTTTTTCTATATATTTTATTATTTTCTAGGACAATAAAATTTCATTAGCAGTTTAAAATTCTTTTTAAACATGAGTAACATGTGCCTTTTTAATGCAAAAAATTCAAAATATGAGCAATGGTTTTCATACTAAAACTAATATATATAAATTAATATATACTGAGCTAATATATATTAAATATACATATATATATAGTACAAGGAATTGAACTCAGGACCCTGGGCTTGCCAGGCAGGTGCTGTACCACTGAGCTGTATCCCCAGTTCATAAACTAATATTTTTTTCACATTTGGACTAACAAGGAAAATCATAAGAAAAACATTTTTAAAAAAATTAAAATAATTTATGTAATTCAGTAGAGGCTAGTTTTTCAACCAAGAGCTCTGAGTTTTTTTCTCCTCCTTGTTGCCCACATACATAGAGAAAAATGTGTATGCATTTGTAACAATAAAACGACAGTGATTTATTACATTATGAGAATGTGTTTGTTAATCAAAGAAAACATCATGTTAATGGATTGTGTTTTGATAATGTTAAGCTAATAGACACATTTTGCATTTTGCGAACATCTGCTGTAAGACTTGTTAAAAAACTTTTGCAGAGAACTATTGTTTAAAATTAAAACTACTGGGTTTGTTAATTTCACAAAAATCTCTTAAAGAGGTACTTTCATTAAAATCTAAATCACTTATTTGATTAGCATATAAAATGAATGGTTTTCTAGCAAAGCTTTGTGCCCTAACACACTTTGTTGGATGTATTTAAGTGCCCACAGAAAAGTAGCTTCTCTGGCGTGATTGCAGTATGTTCCTGACTTTATCAAAAATTATTTAAGGCAATTCCAGAATTTTGATGGTGAAAAATATCTGCTGATAATGCCTTGCATTGTATAATATTTAATAGATTATTAAATTTTTGTGTGTATTATCTAAATCATTGCTAAATCATTGATCTGTGAATTTATAGATATTATTTCCTATGGCAATAAAATTTCATTAGCAGAGATTCAAGTAACTGAATTTTCCCTAACACTTTATATAGGTGATAACTCATGTCTTGGTTACCTTTTCATTACTGAGACAAAATATCTGAGACCCAAAGTTAAAGGAGAAAAAGTGCAGTGTAGCTCAAAGCTTGTAAAGGTTTCATTCATTGTTGGCTGACTCCAGGCAAAGTAGCATAGGGCCATTGCAGAGGAGAAACAGTTCACGGTAGGCAGAAGACACCAAATCAGTGAAGTAAGAAAACAGCAAGGAAACAGCAGCACATAGTAAAGACCACACTTAGGAGGTTTCCCTTGGAGCAAGAACTCCATTGGAATTGACTAGAGCCACGTGTGTGTTACGATTCAGCAGGAAATTCATTTACATTTTGCCCACGTCCTAAGATTTTGCAGGAGACTAAGATTAAGGGTAGTTGACTACTACACCCAACCTTTTCATTGTGGTGTGAGTCCTACTGGCTGATTTTAATCTGAATTAGAATGCAAATCATGAGTAAATATCAGAGCGAAATGACTTGAAAAGTTTGCAGTTTTTTCAGAAAAGCATCTGCAAGGTTGGAGTACAGGACAGTGTAGTTGCTGAAACGATTAACATTAAAAAGAAGCCAAGTATTTTTGTACAAGGACAAAAGCAAACATGCCTTGATACTCCTAACTTTCTTAATGCACTCAGAATTCTTTGTTGAAAGTTGTACTTATGACTCATTCTTAAAAGAAGAGTTCAGGAAACTAACTTAAAAATGGCCTTGAATGAGTCACATATTATTCAAAGTAGTCTTCTGATTCAAGAATGTGATGTGACAACTATTAGTCAAAGTCCAGAAGCAGGTGACAGTGATAATTTTGTGTGATCCTAATAGTGTAGAAATTCCTGTCAATGGTTGGTATGTAAGAGCACTTGGACCATGTGGCAATGTAACACTACCATCCATCTATCATTGGATTTTCTCCTTTGATATTCTATGTTTGAAGTGACTTGCAAAGTGAAACAAATATTAGATCCTAGCCAAGAAAGATATCATTTAGTTTAGCACTTCGTCTTCATTGAGGAACTAAAGTACCAATCAAGATGCACAGTCTCAAAAGACACAGAGACCGTGAAAATATTGTAGGAATTATGTTAAGGCTATGGATATGAGCAAGAATAAGAGTTCAGGACACAACCTTGGCATGCAGGCTGTTAGACAACTAATATCATGATTCTATTTTTATTACATCTATTATTTTATTACTGCCATGGAAACTGGAATTTAGCTATCAATAGGTTTAATTGAAGTAAATGTGTCTAAATTAATATCCAATTGTAAGCTCCTCTTAGCATATAAAGATATTACTCAAAAATGGAAAAAGACAAAAAGATATATTTGACTACTTACAATTTAAAACTTACTATACCAAAAGCAATGTCAAAGTCCATTAAAAGTGATTAATGGACTGGAAAAGAATTCAACATGTGTAGGAGACAAGTAGCACTATTTAACTTTTCGATAACACAAATATTTAAGATGAAAACATATACCCTTCCAGAAAAAACATGCATAGATATTAAAAGAAAATTCACCAATGTAAAAATATAAATGGCCTGTGGAAAGATGAAAAGTTTTTATTATCATTAATAAACACAAAATGTAAACTAGGATATCATAATAATCATTTTTTCAATATAAAATTAATGGTGTTCTAAAATGACTGAGTTAGAAATTATTTTCATTCTCTGTTCATATGGTGTAAATTGATGCAAATTTTTGAAATGCCCTTTGACAATATTTACCAATTGTTCTAAATATCTTTATAATATTTGGCTTAAAATTTTAAATAACTTAATTTAGAAAACATACATAGAACTCAAAAGTTACTTATGGAGATAGTCTTAATTTTAGTAGAGAAAAGTGTAATACTTATATATTTAGGGAAATATAAATAGGGAGATTCTATTTATATTGTTATAATAGGTAAATTCAAGAATTTCAGATAATTTAAATAAAATAAAACATCACTGATAATGACATTCCAAATAGTCATTTGATAGCACATCTTTGAATAGTACTCAACAATAATGTACAATAAAAGTCCATAACTGTTAATTATATAGGACATTCTATGGAAAAAGTTATAAAACTACCTAGATTGTACTAAACATTTTGGAAATGATTTTATGCATACAAAAACACATTAAATTGTGAATCATAGATAAATATTTAGATGATAGGATATTATGTGGGGTTTTTTTCAGTTTTCTCAATTTTCTATTTTTCATACAATTAACATATTTTGACAGCAATGATATATTTTGTATGATAAAAGTTGAATAAAAGTAACTATGAATGAATTAATTAAAAAGCACCAATTTCCCATTGTCACTGATAGATAAATATATTTAAATAGGATCCACTGTTGAGCCATTATTTACTGATTCTTTATCAACTTTCATGTTTTTAATAAAAAGATTATTCTGAAAAAAATCTCAAGACCTTTAAAACATTACTTAGGAGAAAGCGATGCTGTTTTATTTTATACATGTATAACCTAAAGAATGGCATAGAATTTGCTTAAAATATAATGCATAGCTCTCTACATTTGTATTGCCAATTTTGCTTTTTTCTAAAATATTTAAGTTTTATAGATTAAACAAAAGGTATTAATTAGATTTTGATCAAGAAAATAAAACATTTTTCTATAAAATCTTTGTGTGCAATGACTGCTTTTGTCCTAAAATATAACACAAACCAGCAAATTATGCAACGAACACAGAATCAACACATCCAGGGCACAATAAGAGTATCTTTATGCACTGCTGCCTTCTAAATAGAAAAGAAAAATTTGCATTATTCTTCAAGCACTATCAAGTTCACTGCTTTCTCACTGAAAAAGAATGAGAGAGGCAGACTATTAATCAGCCTTTTATATTTTACTTGAACTTATTGAGTATCATATATTGTCTGATAAGATATTTAAACAGTTATCTGCAAGATTTTGAACTTACAAGTTATTTGCAAGATGTCGAACTTACATTGATCAGTCTCAAAATTAGGATATATTAATTTTAAATTGCACGAAGTAGTTGCATGCTATATAGAAGTTAAAATTTTAAAACAGGGATCATGCTTCTAACATTTTTGTACTTCTCAAACTGCTACAAACGTATACAGTTGAACAACTGCGAAATTGATTTTACTTCATTGTACATTTAATTTGCTTTCAATTTAATATAAAAATCTATACTATATAAAAGAGAAGACAATGTTAAAGTGAATTTTTCTTGACAAAAGTTTCTCAGTAAAATTGTATCAATGAGTTTATCACAGTTACAAGTTTGAAAATTAAATCTGATTTTGTTTGCAAAGATAATTGTGTAAATTTTCTTTCAGTTGTTTGTCAAACTGATTGTATATAGTACTACTCTAAGTAATCTGTCACAAATTTATCCTTCCTTAAAATGTTACCAAACCAGTCTTCCTAAAACACAGGTCTACATAGGCATTTTCTGTCTCAAGTTTCTTTTCTAGTTCTTCATTACTTCGATGCCACGCATCAGGAATCCTCTTAGGATACTCGTGATACTGTCAGGTTTCCCTTATATTTCCAATCCTTTATTCCCAGGGTTTCTCTAGTTTCATTCTCTCAGCAAAATAGCCTGCTCATTTTACCTAGAACTTGTCCCAAATTCCCTAGTCTCTCAGTCTTTTAATATCATCATCTCCACAGTTTGGCTACTGACATATTATCTATCCTTCAAAGTTCAAATGTCTTTCCACACGCTTTTAAATATGATTACATTTTCTTCCCAGTATGAATTCCCTTAACGACTCTGATATCATTTGCATAGTCTATGACTTATTTTGATTGTATGAACATTTGTGTTATACTTTCTGCAATAGTAGTAGAATATTTTGCTCAATAAATATTTATTGAATTTAGTTGAAGAGAAAGATATTTTTGTAAAATAATTGAATAGATCATATAAGGGAAGAAATGACATAAAAATGGTTGTAACAAATATATCTGAGTGAAACAGTAACGGGCATTTTGGCTACAGAGGATGTGTCTATTGTGCAAATTAGGTCAAATACATTCAATTGCGATATGTCGTTAGCTTTTTACAAGTATAGGCTACAATAGGCAGGAATTGTGTCTTAAACATCTCTGGTTCATTTTCTAGAATATAGAAAGTGTTGGATGAAAACATATTTAATGAATTAATGTCTAACACGATTATATATTTACTGAATTAATGATGTAACTGGCTGCACAATGATCTCTTTTAACAAAATGAGTCAATATTTATCTCAATAAAAGGCTAACATAAAGGTAGAATTATCTGCATGAACTTCTTTACCAACATCAAAAATTCATGCTGTTTCATTATAGCATTACTACTATTTGCTCTTATTGGTAGAATCATCTCTGGATTTCCAGAAGTATTTGAGCACACAACAACCAAGAATATGCTGTGTTTAATCAGAATTTAGAAGTTATGACTTTACATATTCAAAGATATTACATCCGTAGTATTTTAAAAATTAAATTGCCTTAAAAAATTTTCACTGACTAACCTACTCGAAGCATGTAATCAAAAATTTGATATATACACTTAACACTTTACTTAAGAAAACAATTTTTGGAACTGCTTATTTCAAAATACTACATTTATTGCATAATTTTTATATAATACAGATGAAAGATTAAAGAAAAATTCTGATGTGATCACTCAGAGATAGTTACAGCAACATACTTTGGAGTATCAATTTCTTGTCATTTAATGCATATTTATCTTGTTTTGCTTTGCTTTTTCAAAAATCAAAATATATCTTTCATCATCTTATTTTAAATGTATATTTAAAATATTTTTCAATACAAATAATTATACACAACATGTTGTTTAATGGAATCCATGTTGTTTACTTTAATACTGTTATTGTTTAAATAATTCTTTTGGCTAAATCCTTGTATAAGTGTCTATGTTTTTACTATAAGATATTAGAAATGAACTATTAATTTAAATGTTTCCATCTGTTTATGCCCACAAGCTCAAGGAGTTATTTGCATCTATGTAAAGCTTAGCTTCTGTCCTGAATCTCTAGACCTAAATAATCCCAAAAATGTAAACCTTTGCTGACAAACAGTTCAAGGCAAAGAAGACAATAAAAGAAGTCACCTCTTCAAATCATGTCAACAAATCACTTACTAATGAGGTGGAAAGTCATTTCTTAATTAATTTTCAATGTGATATAGTTTTCTTTTGTACTAGAATTCAGACTTAATCATTAAAGTTAAACTTTCTGGTATTAAAAACAAAGAAAAAACACCCCTAAACATTGTTTTATCTATTACCAAAAAGTATCATGAACTACCTTGCTTCAACAATAAGAATTTATATATTCACAGTTGTAGAAGCTAGAAAATCTTAAGACTAAGATATCTGTAATGTTGATTTCTTCTGAGGGCTTCTATGCTTAACTTATAGATGGTCATTTTTTCTACAGTATTCAAGTGATCCTTCGTCTTTACATCCAAACTTCCTCTTTTTCTAAAGATATCCATTATAATGAAATAGTACCCACCCAAATGACTTTTCCTAATTTCATTACATTTTAACTACCTAATCTCCAAATATAGCTACATTCTGTGTACTGAGGATTAGGAATTTAATATATGAATTTGGGGCAAAAAAAAATTCAGCTCATGATACTGAAATATTTTATCATTTTTACTTCAAATAGAACAGTAATCCTTTAATATTGTAAGTTATGAAAGCAAAAGCTTTTATACAACCACACTTTGTTGATCAATAAACAAATCCTCAACTTCATCGTTAACAATCATGAGAGTGGAGACTGATTTTCTCTTGTTCTCAGGCCCATTGGTGAATATATGTCTGATACAGAACGGGTGCACTATAAATATTTGTGTTAGATGAATAAATAAAAGAAATATCCATTTACTTAAGAAACTGTGATAATTGGTGCTAGAGAAAATTTAAGGACGTATTGTGTCACTTTTCAAAGTGCGTACAGTATCAAGGGAAATATAACATTTGAAGTCAGATTATAAAGTCATATTATAAACTAAAACGTCCTCAAGGGTTAGGCAAGCAATTTAAATGTGTGAAGCTGCTATGAATAAAAAAAAATGATGGAACTTTCCATTAACTAGAAAATCAGTGTTAAACCTGAAGATAATCAAATTATACTTTCTTTTTAAACAACAACTCTGTACTACTCAGTGTATGTTTGAGGATTTATTTAGGATTATAATCATATTAATTATTGACTCTTATTTAGGACAGATGATTGCATTATTTTATAGATTTAGTAAAAAGATAATGAAATCAAGCAGTTAATGAATAGTACAGATTCTGTAACATTTGGTAAACATTTACCTCAGTTTTATATATCAAATCATTGGTAAACAAGAATTTGATATACTCAATCACAAAATGGCTTCACTGTATTAAAATATACAAGAAACTCCATGCAAAAATCTTTACCATTTTATGTACTATGAAAACTAGTAACAGTGAACCTTTAAAGTTTTCCTAATTATAACATTTTTATATATCTATATTCTAATATATCTATATGATATATTAATTTTATCTAGGCATTTTTTCCATTGTTCTGCAGAAGTTTATTACTGCAGATTATTTTAACATGGTTAAAAAAAGTACCTTGAATCCATTCTTATGAACCAATACTACATCTTTGTTTTTTCACAGCCACCACCAATTTCCCCTGCTAGTGTTTTTCACACATCTTAGCTAAAGGAGTAAATGTGGAATGAATTCCTCTATCAAACCATGTCCTGTCACAAAAGAGAAAGTAACTGATGAGTATTTTATATTTTACATTAGGCCCTGTGCTTGATTTAATCTAGGGCTATGTATACATATAAGTTTCTGCAGACGTAGTTAATACATTTCCATTTTTATAGACTTCTCAAACTTTTGAAATAGAAGTGAAGGACTGTTTAGTCCCTTCTCTTAGAGTTTATGAATGGAATATGTGTACGCAAAGCCTGACTTTCTGCTTCCTATTTAGTTCTTTCTGCAATCAGATATTAATTTGGAAAGACATTTTAAGACTTCAATAAGTAGTACATGTTGCTGTTTACCACAAGAGGGATTTTCCCTCTCTAAATGAATTGAGTACTCCTGAAGATTTCAGACTGTAGAACACTCATTTAAATGCAAAATCACAACACACAGTCAGCAGCAATGGAAATTTCTCTAAAATCTTCAGTTGAGGATCCTGCCGAGCTAAAATGTCTCTATGCATTGTCCCTCTCCTATTTGGGAGAACTGTAAATTGCTGGAAACAGCTACTTCATTTTGTTCTAAGGCCAGTGATTGAATCCCAGGAGACATTCCAGGAGGTATAGGTTGATGACTTCAGCACATCCTCCAGAGGACTCTGCATACAAACCACAGCTGAACTGACCACCTTTTGGAAAAAAAATTTTAAGCCAGAAATAAGAGTACATTATCTCTCCTCCCTGGAGAGAAAAATCCCATTTGATCCCGTTTGCAGTCACCCCGGGGTAAAAGGGAGCACACTGCATTATGTCCTACTGGCTCTTCCTCAGCCAGCAGTGGAGTCCATCTGCTTCTCTGACAGCAGTGTTTAAACTTGAGCAGCAGCATTAAAAAAAGGAAAGGTCAGGAAAGGGATGAAACATAAAGAAATCCAGGTATGAGTTGGTGTCCAGATGTTGCAGTTGGAGGAGCAATCCTCACATCTATTGTTGGAAAGGTATAGTGTTGCTGAACTTACCAGTTTTCAACACCCTTGTTTTTCTTATTCTCTCAGGTTTAGGGTTCATTAATCTCTCTATTTAGAAGGACACTTGTAAGACAACAAGTGAATGAAAAATGCATACTTCTCAGACAAGTAGTTTTCCTCCAGAAAAAAGTATATGTATATATTGAAAGAACTCTAGGCTGGGTGTGGTGGCATATGCCTTTAATCCCAGCACTTGGGAGATTGAAACAGAAGGATCGCTTCAATTTAAAGATCAACCTGGGCTACATAATGAGCTCAAGGCCAGCCTGCACTACAAAGTGAGACCCTGTTTCAAAAAACAAACAAAAAAATAGTACACCCACACAAAAATAAAACAAATTCTATAATAACATTATGATATGTATTCTAAAAATATAAATTTTTTAGAAAGACAAATGCAGTAGTTTATTCACTAATTCAGTAGTTGGTTCACTAATGAAAATATTACACTATGAAGCATTTATCTATGGAAAGTTTTCATACACACACTTACAAAACAGTAATGAATTCTCATATGCACAGTATCATAAATGATTAGCAAAATAATGGCTAATTTCTAATTAATGAGAAAAATATCAAATGTGAGCATACATTGCTCTTACTTGTCCTAGATTTCATTACTTTTGTGGAGGAGCTTCTGCCTTTGGTGAGTAGCAAGCACAGGTGTTCATCTAGACTTCAAAGTGCAGAGCAATCATTACCGATGTTTCTGCTGCTTGTGGCGCAATGACAGTCAGGGAAGTTGGTTCTTCTATTCCTGATTCCCTCATTAATTGAACAAGTCAGCAGCACTGAACTCATTGCTTTCTAATAAATAAGTGCCTATGCCCTGTTTTCTTCAACTGTACTCTGACAGAATTACTTAAAATAGAATCTAGTTTCTCAGAGCATGGGCTGCAGACCAGCAACCTGCAGGTCATTCAGGAGCCTCTCAGAATTGTCAAGTTGCAGCACCCTGTCCCCATATCACTGGTTCTGAAACTGCATTTAAATAAGGCCTTTTGGTGATAACTATGCATATGACACTTTGAGATGCACTCTGGTAGATTAAATTTAAGGATCTCTTCCTCGATAATCCATAATTGCATGAGATTAAAAATTCTCTAAAGTGTCGATACTTTAGCAGGATGTCTCCATTGACTGAAAGTGAGATTCGTATTCTTGCTTTTTGCTGTACTGGAAAGCAAGCGATTACTTTGAACATTTGATTTTTAATATGAACAATTGCGTGTGTGTGTGTGTGTGTGTGTGTGTGTGTGTGAATTTTGTATTGTATCTTGGGGACAAAGAAACCCCAAGTCAACAGAGATGGGGTGAGGTTGGCAATTACAATGGTTAGAAAGGTTTCAGTCCACGGACCAAGGCAGAAGCATTGTGGAGGAAGGGTGTGGCAGAGGAAAGCTACTCATTTCACGGCAGCCCGGAAGCAGAAAGAAAAGAGAAGAGCCAGAGAGGAAGAGGTCTGGGACCAGATATAGTTCCCAAGCGTTCTTCCAACAGTACCCATTCAGACACCACTGAGAAGTGTTTCACTAATCTAAGTGTCTCTCAAGTCAATCGAGTTAATAACCAAAATTAGCCATCACACCATGATAATTTGTCCATTGGCAACAATGCAGAGGAGAGATACTTTCCATTTCTTCAGAAACAGTTTAAACAAGAAGCTGTGGCTATTATGGAGCAGCAGCAACTGCTGTGCTCAAACTGCATTAGAATGTCACGGTCATGCTTTAACGGGCAACCTCAAAACTGACCTTTCCCTCCATCAATATACTGGTCTTGGTATGGAACTCAGCTTTTAATTTTGTCTCTAAATGATCACTACTTTGATATTCCCTTTCCTTAGGCTTTATGGTCCTTGTGTGTATTATATTTTAGATGTTAGAGTTTATTTTTCATGCTAGATCTTTCTGCATGCTTTCCTAGGTTTGGTGGTCTACTCTTCAATTAAGCCAGAGTGCTACTAAACCTTCAAGATTTAACTTAGATGAAGTTGGAATAAACTAGGCAATTTGAATTCCTCTAAAAAAATGTAGACTATGATGAAGTACATAACAGATGGAGGTCGCCAATTCTCAGAGATAATGGAGTGCTTCCAAAGATTTACTGGAACCTAAATTAACACTTCCTTTTTAAACAGTAAAATAGTCAATGGATTTTAAAGTAGCCTCAATCCTGTCAGAGCATTAACAGAGGGATGATACATTTTCTTTATACCACTGCTCCTTAATAGAAACATCTCAAAATACTTTTGCTCTATTGAGCATATAAACAGAAGCTGGGGCTAATTATAAGAAAATGTAAAGGGCTAAGCCGATAGGATTAACTACTTTTTCTAGTAAAACATATCCTACGTTTTAATGCTTATGCACAGCCTTATCAATTGTTGCACAGCCTTAATTGTTTATGTACAAACATTTGAGAATACAACATCAAAAAGAAAGATTACTTAAAATTACGAGAATGGCTTTGCTCAGTGTCTTCCATTCCTTATCGATAGCTCTCCTAGAGAAAAAGGCCAAGAAGAATCCCAGAAGCTCTGTTCTTCAAACTAATCTTCTCCTCATTACATAACCAGGCAAGTGGCTTACTAGGCTTTTTCTCCCACGTACCACATACTTTATTCCAAAGATGAGACTTAAACTTGAAGAACTAGATTTCCACAGTGCTCACATGGTTTTCCTCGCATGAGTTTCATGTTCTCCCTGATGTTTACTCACCTAATACTGTCCATAGGCTCTCTGTTGAGATAAAAACACAAATTCAAAGAAGCTAATCTAAAATAGTCAAAATTCTCATATCTTCTCACTTGAAGGAAATTTTTGTTATTTTTCTCATTTTAGGAGCAAACTCCATTGTGTAGAACATGGTTAAAAAATAAGACTTAGGGACACACACATGCACATGCACTTTCCCTCAGTGGACCCACAATTTGTATTAATTGAAGAAAGATAGAAAAAGTGAAAGAGGGAGAAACTCAGAGCTCTGCATCAGTGTCCTTTTTAATACCTTTTTCTGTGGGGAGAGGGAAATCCATATTGACTTCCAGGTGCATTTTTAACATAAATGGATATCATCTCTAACTGCTCTCATTCATGCAATTTTCAATACACATAGAAATCTGAAGCTAGTGAGCTTTTCTTGATGCCTTTTTTTCCTGGTGAACATTTTACATAGCTATTGTGAGATGCTGTCTTAAGAAATTCGTCTCTTCGAGATTCCGTTTACAGGGTATAATATCCTTCCCAACTTGGAAATGTGAGGAGGCCTATATATTTCCCATTTCTTGACTGTTCTGGCAATTTTCCCTGAAAGGGAGGAAAAACCCTATAAAATTTCTGTGGGTCCCCCAAAGCAGAAACATCTGCTGGAATCATGAGTAGCTTTTTGGCACTGCTACACAGCCCTAGCCTGGAGTTGATTATCTTCCCTGCTTTACCAATGTCCATGCAGTCAGTGAGGAACACACAGAAAATTTTCTGGGAAGACTCACTGTAAATAATGGAACATAGAAGAGAAGAGAGAAGTAAATTGTTCAAGCTATTTTGGCCAATGTATTTTATGAGTTTCACAAAGTAAAATCATTAGACCGCTAAACTGTTCAATTAGAAATAAGGATTAGCAGTATCTCGACATTGCTTTCTGTAAATACAGCTGCTTGGCAAGTGCAAATAAAAAGACTGACAAATTGTTAGTTGACTTTATTTTCCTACTAGAAAAAATTATTTTGTGACACTCTGGGGAAAGGATGGGTTGCTGACGATCTGTCTGTAAGTTGCCAATTGCATGTTGCTTCAGAGTGGAGTTGGCAGTGAGTAGCATTTTCTGGCTTGAGTACACAGGCATTTTTATTCCTTGAAATAGTTTAACAGGTGTGAGTCAGGTCCTGCTAGGAATGCTTATATATAGCAACATACTGAACTATTTCCTAAATTAATTCACTCCACCCAATATACCATAAAACTAGTTGCAAGGTTTTTTGGTGTGCTGTCAATTCAGTCAGTTACTTGACGCATGAAAATAACCCTAGTTTTTGCGTCTTTTAGCAATTCTGATACTTGATAGCTTTCTACCATGATTTTTTAATGTAATGTCAGACAGGATACAAATGCTATTATTCGTATGGGATTTGTAGGGGGAAATTACGAAGCCAGTTGAAAAAGACAAATTTAAAGACAGATTAGCATTTCAGTAGGTACCTAATAAG
>RJWT010003332.1:0-36894 GCA_004365215.1 Cuniculus paca | reverse complement strand
GGACCATGGTCTTCTTTCTGGAGCAGCTCCTGCTCTGCCAACAGGAACAGTTTCCTTCTAATTCCACTGTCCCTATCATGCAACTTAGGAAGGAGTTAAACCAGGTGTCCCCTGTACACAGGCTGCTTAGAAGCAGAAGAGGGGAGAGGGCTGCTCATCTCCCATTTCTCCAAAGCTATATTCTAGGTCCTCCCATCCTAACCACGGATGAGGATGTCCTCGGATGTCAAGTACCCAGGTCCTTCCTCCAGCTGCAGCCACAGAAAGCCCCATATTTCACACCTATCAACCTCTCTGCATCAAGGTAAAAGGTGCCATCTCCATGCAAAGCTGGGGCAAGGAATGTGATGCACGAAACCACATGTGGTTTTTCCTTTTTTCTTTTTTATTGCAGTTTTGTTTCATGATTTTTACCTCCTGGGAATTTGTCTTTCATCTTCCAGATTGACAAGGGAAAAGTGGGACAACTTCCAAGGCAAAATTCCATTGTGACATGGTTGTTCTCCAGCATGAAACATCTCAGGTGTGATAAACTCAAGACCTGCATCAGAAAGAATCAGAATCATGCAGCACTGGGGTTGGAAATGAAATGCTGAGCACATGTAGACCTATCTGTGGCCACTTTAATCTGGAGACCTTTGCAAGAGGTACAGAATTCTCCCAGAGCCTCTGAAGGCAAAAAGGAGATCCACACAGAGTTTTCTCAATGAAAAGCTGAAAGTTGTAAAATTAAATCCACCTTCAATAGCAGATCTCAGTCACTCACTAAGCTTTCAAAGACTCGAATCACATAAAACTTCTTCATATGCACGAAAGGAAAGATTTCCCTTTTTATTTTAGGACCATAGGGATGAAGCATGGCCAAAGGGGCAGATTCTCTTTGGTTGCTAAGGGAGGAAATAGTTCCTATACCTTAATTTCTTTTTCAAAGTCACCTAAGTCCCTACAACCCATGAGAGCCTTCTGTCCACTGTATTCTCTGTTTACTGTTAGCAAGGAAGGCTGAACGGCAAACTACAAACTTGTGTTTCTGATGACTTTTAACTTGGTCAGCACAACTCAGCATGTAATTTGGGAGACCAGCACTGACAGGAAGTGGATTTTTAAGCCAAACTTACATAAATGCACCTTTATCCATTACTCATTCATTGAACCCCACTATGAGCTTTTGTTGACATGTTTAAGTGTCTTTGCTAGAGGCCCCCAAAGAGGAATCTGGATCACCCAGGAGAAAGCAACACAGAGGCCAGTGAGGTTAAAACTTAGAAAATAAATTAGACAGGCAGGCTTCTGCCAACCAACAGCTGGCCAGCCCTTCATCTGCTGTTCATATCACATGAGCATGGGCTGAAATGTGGGTTTTCAGGCCTCCCCCAGACCAACTGAATCAGGGACTCAGGGTGAGGCTCAGGGGTCTGTGTTGTAACAAGCATATCTGGGCATTAAGTCGGAGAAACACTGATCAGCTTACTGGTTCCCAAATCTGACTACCCCTGAGCATCCCCAGGCAGCAAATTAAAATCCTCTTCTGAATGCAGCTTAACACATGCTGAACCAGAGCTTCCCTGGTTTGGGTGGTCAGCTTTGTTGGAGATGACTAACTCACACCGCTGCATAAGCACAGACAACAGAAAGCACTGCTGAGGCGATCACTGTCCATGGGATGCTGACCAGTTTCAAAGTCCACGTTACATTTCTCTGGAAATTAGATCAGGTTTCAATCTTAGTAACTGGCCCCCAAATTCCTTTGAGGTTTCATATCAAGTTTATTTCTGTCACCATAAAACAATAACAACAACATTGGTGAAAACATTTTACCAACAGAACATCGTGCATCTGAAATAAATATGTATCAAATGACAAATATCCCTATTGCTCTCTCTCTCCCAAAATAAGTTTGCTATAAGGAGCTGGGAAAATGAGTTTGGCGGGAGATTTGCAAGATACACTTAGGTGTTTTGGATGGGGGAGGGGAGTTGCTCAGATAAAACTGAAATTGGGACTTGTAGAGAATATATTATGAATAATTTAACATGCAAAGTTGGTCAAATGATGACAACACGACTTAATCATCTAAAATAAATTTAAGTCTCAACTCAGATTCAGATTAATTCCACCCCAGAAACTAAAAGAAACTGCAAGTATGTTCTTAAAATGCAATCAGTAATCTGATAAATCATGGAGAGCTGCAAATTACCACAGATGGGACAAGGATAAGTGCTGTCTTAATTTTGAAAGAAAAGAGAAAGTTCACAGTTGGAAATTTCAGAACACTGAATTTAGCAATTTGTTTTAGAAAGTTCTCAGACAATGCATTAAACAGGAGGATTTTAATGCCCAGGAAAGAGTAAAGTGGATGTGGATGACACCTACTATTACTCAAGAGCCAATCACAGCCAAACCCCTCTCAGATTTGTAGGTGGCCACTAGGACCAAAGGATATTTGAGCCAGGTTCTCTGTTTCGGTAAGAAAATTGTCAAATATCCAACTTCTTTTTCCTGGGGAAAGGATAAAATGGGGATGAATGATAAACATCCACAAAAAAGTTTCCATCAAGACAATAACTATGATCAGGGAACAGATTACCATCCTAACTGAGATTTCTGAAAAAGGTTTAAAACTTGACAGTGTTTTCTTTTGTTTTTTTTTCTAATTATTTTTTGACCGTCAGATTTAAATGAAACACCAAACCCACAATTACAAAAAGACTACTGTGCCAGGACACAGAAATGTGCTATTTCCAGGACCCTGTGGGGGGCACATAGTGGGCTTTCCCTGCCAGAGTCCATGCAAAGGCCACAGGATTGAGGGTTCCATAGTCAGCAGACATCCTTTCCAGCCAGAATTAGGAGGTAACGGGGAACAACTGATACCACTGTAATGGATCACACTTTCTAACTGCAAATGTGATATGCATTTTCCCTGTTATAATGAATCAAGCTTCTATTGTGTTTGATTTTTATATCTCTCTAATGGAAAACAGGAAGCTTTAACCGAGGCACCAACTGTGAAATGTGTCCACAAGCACATGGAGGCTGTTAGGTACGGTCATCTTCCTTCCCCAGCCACAAATGCTCCATTGGTAAAACCTCACAGCCACAGATTTACTTCATTGATAACAAGGTCAGTCCTACCAGTCATCACTTCCATGCATATTACCATGTATTAGCCACTCTTCCAAGCACTTTCAACAACAAATCATTCAATCTTTGCCCAGTACTGTGAAGTACCATCGTTCTGTTTTATAAATGATGAAACAAAGGCAGAGAGGAGTTCAGTAACTTGTCCAAGGTCACACAGCCAACAAGTAGTGGAATTTGGATTCAAACCTAAGTAGTCTGTCTCCAGAATCCAGTTTTCTTCACTTCCATCTCATATTCAACTCAATTTGTCTTCACTTATATGTGTGTAGTCATGACTTAATCTAAAAGAATTTTCAGTCCCTGTTTACACTAATCTCAGAATACATTTAGTCGTGACTTGAGAAGTGTGGACAGACCCTTTATAATGAAGTCACAAGAGTTTTCAGTATCTGCCTCTTGCCTAGGGAAATCACAGGATACAAGAACATGATTTATTATGCATTTTACTGGTAAGAAAGCAAAAAAAACCTGCAAGCATCCTTTAACAACAGAAAGAAACATTGAAAATATGCCAATATCTCAAAGTAATGGTAAGTGACAACAAATCACTTGCTACCTTTTCTTGTTAATGGGAAATATGTGAAATACAGTGCTACTCCATTGTGCTGACTTGACTATTTCAGTACTGAACATGCAAAATATTTATGAAAGGCATTCGAAGGTTGACTTATAACCTTAATATCTCAATATTGTATGACCTTAGCCTGCCCAAGCACAAACCCTTAGACTACAGGCCTTTTCAGGGCTGAGGCCTCCCAGATGGAAAGGAAATTCCGTACCCCACGATGCTGGCCCAGCACAGTACTGTACAGTATGGCCAGGACACAGTGCAGACCAGCAGGGATGAATGGGTGGCTTTGACCAGGCAGAATTCATCAGATCACAGTGATCTCTTCAAGGTCCATTGGAATGGGACACAGGGCTGCTCACACACACTCATGGAACATAGAGCATCATGTTTGCAGGATGTCCCTTCTCTGGTGCTCAGCACTGTCACCTATTCCTGCAAGGACGCTTATCCCTGCCATCCCTTCCCTGCAAACAACGTGTGCCTCTCCACATCTCCAACCCACTATCCCACTGCCAAAAGAACAGAGCTGTCCCAAACCATCACCTCTTGGCTTGCTCTCCTCTCATTCCTTTGATCTCTACTTTCTCTATTATATGTCCCCACATTCAAGGAAAACAACCACTCCACCAACTATGTGCTCCCTTAGACAGGTGCTGCACTCCTTCTTAATGGAATTGATTGCTAATTCACTTGCACCGTCCATTCAACAAACAAGTAGCAGATGAGCACCAGGCTTGCTAGATACTGTCCCAGGCCCTCAGAGATGAGCATCAACAGGTAGCATCCCATCTCTGAAGGGCTTTTAAAGCCACCAGAGCACAGGAAGGAATACATCCATTAGACATGGCTCTCCCAGGATGAGTGATTGAGGGAGATGGAGCTGTGAGAAGCCTTTAATGGCTTTAAGCAGAAGAATATGGTCAACTTTGCTTTTAAAGTTCACGTATAAGTTATACAAGTGCACAGGAATGGTGTGTGCCTGTCTTTGTTTTTAGAGGTACAGAAGTATATGGGAACTTTTGGTAATTTCTATTCAATTTTTTTGTAAATGTAAAATTGCTGTAAAAGTAAAGTCTTAATTTGATTAAGAATTCACTGTCTGAAAGGGAAAAAGAGGTTGATAATGATTGCAGTTTGGCTATAGGCAATAGCTACTGTGGTGGTTTAGGGCACAGTGTCAACTTGATTGACTTTGGGACCTGCCCAGGGGACTAGTAGAACACACTTCTGAGTGTGTCTGGTGGGTCATGGAGGCATGGCTCTAAGGTCCACATCTGGTACTCCACTCCTCTCCTCTGCTTCCTGACCACAATGAACTAAGCAGCTTTGCTCCATCACACCCTTCTGCCATGAGGTTCTTGCCCTGGGGTCAGCCACCCCTGGACTGAATCTGCTGAAACTGTGAGCCAAAGGAAACCTCCCAACCAGTAATTCGTGGTATCAGGTATTGTGTCCCAGGGTTGAGAAATCTGACAAATAGAGTTGATATAACTTGTAGATGGATGATTAATGAAAAACTTTAAAATGCATGAATCACCCCAATTTCATCTGTGAAATGCATGAATTCACAGATCAAGTTCAACCTCACAAAAATAGGCTCAACCAGGTAGTATTTGCTCCCCATGGACACTCAGGCTGCCAACCATGATGAAGTCTTCCTAGAAAATCAAACCTCCAGATGTAACTCAGTTTCTAAAGGACAGAAAATGGCAATACAGGACACATGGAAAAACTTAGAGCTTGAAACATTCTATTACACAAACAATCTAATTTCTTTCCTTTCCTTTCCTTTCCTTTCCTTTCCTTTCCTTTCTTTTCCTTTTTTTTTTTTTTTTTTTTTTTGTCTTTTTGAGACAGGGTCTCGTTATGTAGTTCAGCTGGCCATGTGCTCACTTTGTAGCCCAAACTGGTCTTGAACTTACAACAATCCTCCAGCCTCAGCCTCCTGAGTGCTGGAATTATAGGTGTACACCACCACACCCGGCCAAACAATCTAATTTCATCAACAATTAAATTATAAGAACAAAAAAGAGGCAGCAAAAGATTCTGGGTTAAGAGACAGCAAAAAGATGATATCAATGATGACAGTGTATGAACCTTGCTAAGCAAAGCAACTGGATAAAAAAACAGAAAAATGAAAAGGAAATTTATATGACAACTACATATTTGGTAACATTAAAGAATTATTGGTAGGTTTTTAAAGATATGGTAATGTATTCATGATAATATTTCTTCAAGGGTCCTTTTTTAAAAATACATATTTAAATGTTCACATTTGACATCATCTGTCTGAATATTTCAGAGTAATCTGAGGTCTGCATGAAACAAGACAGGTCATGTGTTGATGGCTACTGATGTATGGAGTGACTCATTACACTTTATACTTACTTCTACAGTAAACAGAATTTTATTAATTTTCTACAGTACAAGTTTTGAAAAGATGTAGGATTTTGATAATGGTTGTACAACTAACTGTAAACTTTCTAAAAATCATTGACTGGTACACTTAAAACAAGTAAACTTCATATGTTTATTATATTGAATGTAGTATAATAAACATATAATTTCAATATAATGTAAATTGTATTGAAAGAGAACTATCTTTCTATTAAGTTTTAAAATAATTAAATATAGTAAAATAAAGAGTCGAGTTGGAAAGGCTTCATCAGATGTCATCTAAAAGATGGTCATATCTTGAAGTAAGGAGTAAGCAGTGAATGTGGGGATAGACCAGCTCAAGAAACATTAATACACAAACTCCACAGGACTGAAGAGGGGGAGGAGGGAGAGATGGTGGTATCACTCCCCATGTCTGGCTTACACTAAGTGGACAACTGTGTTCATAGTCAGGACAGAGAACAGAAAGAAGCAGAGCTAGTGGAAGGGAACCTTCATTCTCTTAAGGAGCCTGACAAACTGAGGGAGGAGGTAGCCAAGGAAATAGCTGGAGAAAGAAAGGAGAACCCACCTTGGAGCCCCAATTTCTGGGACTAGACCCATCTCTGAGTTAAACATTAGTCCAGGACCAGAATGCCCAGGGCTAACTACACTGGGAGAAAGTAACCAGATATCTTAGCTTATACACAGTAAGTCTCCAGGCATGGTCTTCTGCAACCTTGACCACCCCTAACTTAATTTCCAAGTCGCTGACTAGGCTGATCCCCTAGCCCCACTCCCATGGTCACTGGACACCATCACAGTCTCTCAGGGGCCAGAAAAGGTCAAAATTCCACCAGCTGTCAGAGGAGCTGAGCTAAGCTGCTCATTGGCAGGAGTCAAGCCTCAGACCAACCCTTCAAGCCCACCCCAAACCCTAAGGCCTAAAACCTTCAGCACTGAGCCCTCTTGGAACTCTGAGCTCTTCTTACTGGCCTATTCTCACAATGTGGAGTAGACTTTCTATTTCAAATAAATCTTTGATCTTGCAGCTCCTTTTGGGTGTCCTGCTCAATTCTTTGTTCAGGACATCAAGAATCTGGACAAGACCCCTGATCAAGTAACAGAACCTGGAAGGGAGGAGCCTCTGGAAAGGGCTGAGCACCACTGGATTCTGCATGTGATTTTCAGGTCTAGTTCTTTCCAGTAATTTTACCCTATTTTTCAGTCAGTATTTCTAGGCTAAGACATTGGGGATTCCAGAAATCTGACCCACGATGATAATAAAAGGGGGCTGGCTTTCAAAATTTTTGAGCTAGTGATTTTTAAAATATTACTTAGAAAAAAGATTATATTTTTCATCTGAGATAGTATTTGAAGGCAAGTTTAACCCAATTAGATTTACTGTTAGGATTTATAACTTTGATTTCCTTCTCTTGGTGTTTATTCCAGACTTGTTCATATCTCCTTATTTTATTTAGTTGTGATTAATGTTAGCGAGTCACTAGTGGTATAATTCGATGCTGTTGTGCTTTGTTTATAGTATGCTATCAATACTTCCCTTGATTTTATTTTTCCCCAGGATGTGACATAGTATATACCTTCTGATCTCATATGTTATCACTCTATGAAGATGTTTAGGAAGAAATGATGTGTTTTCTTGTGTGTACCTGTGTGTGTGTGTGTGTGTGTGTTTGTGTGTGTGTGTGTGTGAGAGAGAGAGAGAGAGAAAGAGAGAGAGAGAGAAAGAGGTAGAGACAAAGAGACAGAGCCAGACAGAGAGAGAGACACACACAGAAAGTGAGATCACAGGATGAGGAATAAGAACTATAAATAGATTCTGTTCCTTTTCTGGCAAACAGTATAAACACAGGAAAATTAAATATGTAGTAAAATCAAAACCAAGTCAGATTCCTAAACTAAGACCCGTTTGCGTTTTGTTTAATACCACTTCTAGATACCAGTATTTGGGTTCTGCCTATCTCAATGTGCAAGGCTCTTCAGAGCATATTCTTTAAGGTTAGGGTGGAAGTTAACATTTTGGGGAGAAGTAACAGAGGGTACACTGAGGACGCCTATCTGGATGAGATTTTGAACCTGAAACCCCTCAGAGGAGAACAGAATAAAGTGGGAGTCACCAGTCTCTTCTGAACTTGCAGTTTCTGCTATCTTTTTAGCACACAGCAGTTCTTGGTTCCCAGCCCTTCTCTCGGGATAGCGTCTGTATGGGAAAACTGATTTCTTATACTCCCTCTTGATGAATTCCTCTTCTCCTCACCGATTTCATCCTAATAATGTGCAGATTTCATTTGCCTTTATTCTCCATATTGCTGTTTCCAGAGTCTTCCCAATTGCTGCAAGACCTTCAACCCTGGGTGAATTCTTGGGGTTTTTTCTTTCAATTAAATGCTTCCAGAAACAAAATTTTAGAAAATGGGTTCAGCTTAGCTGACTCAGATATAAAAGTCTTTCCAAAAGACTTTTCACAGGGAAAAATATTACTGGTGTAAAACTTCTAACACTGTTCTGGCCAGCAATTTGCTTTGGTTTTCATTTTTCAGATCTCCAGCAATGTAAAAACCGTAGCACAATAATCATCGTCTTTTCTTACCTGGACCCAGTTCTCTAGAATGTGCTTGCTCTTCTCACCCAAAAGACTTTCAATGTACAGTGTAAATTTGAGTTTTTGTGCCCTCTCCCACTGAGAGTGCAGAGCCTTTATTTATATTATGGCTTGACAGGTTCTCCTTTAATGGAAATTTTTACTCATCTTCCACTGAGAGTGGTATGAGGATAAGTGAGTTCCGTGGAGTGCTCTGAAAGTCTACATATGAAAATACGATTTGTGTTTCTTCCTGTGCTACCTGTGGACGCAGCCAAGTGACTTTCTAATCAATTCTTAGAGGTACCACATCACTCCTGGTCCTTGAGACCCACAGTGTGGTCCTCAGGACAGTGGTATCAATAACTCCTATGGTTAGAAATGCAGAGTCCTTGGTCTTACTCCAGACTCCAAGTCTGCATTTTATCAAAATCCTGAGATGATTCTCATGTTTTCAAATGCTAAGAAGCATTGAATAGAATCCTAGGGGTTGGAGAAGGGAGCAGACCAGAATGAGTTCCCCAAAGTAGAAGCAAACTGTGGGGCAATGCCAGACCCCACTGGGTAGAAGATTTGAGGAAAGTTGGATAGGATGGCAATAGAAGAAGTTTTGGGGGACAGAAGATAATGAAGACCTTATGTGGCTATATATATGCATATTAAAATCTCTAGATTCCATAACCACTTTTTAAGGTATATATCTTCAACTTTTTCATACAGGAGAAAACTGAGGTTTATACTATTTAAGAAGTTTGCCCAAAAATCTTCTAAGAAGTTAATGCTTTGCATGACTCAGAACTAGATTTAGCCAACCCTGAAAGAAGTCTCACAAAAAAAGAATTGCTCTCATTTTACTGTCTTCCCATGACCTAAGACAGTCACGTTAACAATGGTTAAATCAATCCCTTTGTTTTCTAACAGATAACCTTATTACAGTGTCTAACATAAAAACAAAACCCCATTTTCAAAGAAAACACTATAATATATGCCCAATATAAGTTAAGGGTTTGTTTGTTTGTTTGTTTGTTTGACAGGGCCTTGCTTTGTAGTGCAGGCTGGCCTTGGATCTGCTACATAGCCCAGGTTAGCCTCAAACTCATAGTGATCCTCCTGCCTCAGTCTCCTGAATGCTGGGATTACAGGCATGTGCATCAAGCCAGGGAGTTGAGGGTTTTATTTTTAACAAAACTTCAGAAAAAATAAATTCCTTTTAAACTCAAGTATTCACAGATTTCTCATATTAAGACATTTTGTAAATTAAAGATAATTTAAAGATAATTAAAGATAATTCTGAACACCAAGTTATTACATAAGTAAGACCAATTAATCAGAACATGTTTGTTATGCTAGCTGGGAGTGGTCACCTAATAGTATCAGCAACAGAAAAAAGGAACTCATTGAAGGTCTTATGATTTTTCTGCAGCCAAAGTTCACATTTAATAAATCACATCATCCTGCACAAATCATTAAAAAGTAGAATAACATGCTGTGACATTGTGAAACTCATAATTCCATAAATAAATGAAAAATACCAAAATGCCCAGTGTTTTACCAATGGGTATTTGTGACAACATTACACAAGATTTGAGAAGGCCCGGATTTCAAACAACTTAATGGAAACAGATTTTGTTTACTCTGCAAAATCTTATTTGATGACTCAAAAAAAAAATAACAAAAAAAACCCCTTGCAATGCCACCAGTCAATGACGGAGCTGTATGTGATTAGTTTGAATACAACTGTTTCACAAAATGTGACAAGGCAAAATAGTACCATTCCTGAAGTACCATTTCATATATGAGATTGTCAATAAGTTTGTGCAACTAAGTAAGATCAACATTAAAGTAGGCCTTTGATTATGTCATACATACCTCTAATAAATTGTTTTCAAGTTGGCCAAAAAACATTTTGTTGCATTTTCCCACTGAATAAATGAAGGACTGCATTCCTGATGCTGAAGTAGGGGCGGTCTCCTTGACATGCAGGAAATGAAAACGAACCACATAGCCTGAGACAGGTGTTGATGGGGACTTAGTACTGACTCCTTCAGAGGCAGCTGCGAGTTGTCAGATGAGAAGAAAACACATCACAGGAGGTGACACCTGGGCTAAACTGCAAAGATGAATTGTAGTGGAACAGAAAGAAAAGACTGGAAACAAGATAGCGAGTGTTCTGAGGCAGGTGAGAAGATGCTCATGGTTTACGGATGCCCGTAGGGTGATGCATAAATCGGAGCATTTATGCTGGAACTAACTTCACCTGCTGACCCCAGGGTAGTGGGGAGGAGGAAGGCAATGTCTTATCAGATTTGCCTGCAAATTCACCGTCCTTCTGAGATATCTGTATTACAACCAAAACATCAGACAGTCATTTTCCCGCTCTTGTGTGTGATCAACTACTTGACACAGAATCATAGTGCAAGCCAAGATACATAAGCGAGTGATGCTTTTGAAGAAAAATGCTTGGAAATTTCTAATTTTCTGGAAATAAACTCTGAAACTAGATGAATGGGCCAAAAGAGAAGCCCTGAAAATTCCCAAAAGAAAAGGCTTTGATTAAAGTAGCTTTCTTGATCATGTCCTTCTTAATCTTAGGATCTTCACCTTAGGATGCCTCTCCCATCCTGAAGGAGCATCGTTCCTGGACATTCATAGATTTTCTGCAAAGAGGCACCTTCCTCTGCCACAGGACACTCTTTTACATCATTATATTTAGTTTTTACACCCTGTTTTGCTGAGCATTGAACTTTATTAGACAAAGAGCAATGACATCCCTCAGCCAACTCTGCCGTGCACATTTGGAGGCGGATGACAAGGTCAAAGCACTGGGCTTGCAGTCAATGACCAGGGAGCCCTGATGGGAACAAATGGAGATTCCTCCCCAAACCAAATTCCCCCTTCCACTACTTCAGCATCTTTATTCAGCACGGTGTGGGTAGTTGTAGAAAAGTCACTTAATCTCTTCTTCCAGCCCTCCTGGGCATAAATTTTACTCTTGATAAACAGGGTTAGACACATACTCCCTTAACAACCTGCTACCTCAGGCCAAAGCCAGTCAGCCTCCTGAGTAATAGAAACATGAGACACTGCCATTCAAGTGAGGACCTGGACAGAGACCTCCATTATCATCAGAATCCTCTAGCATCCTTCTTAAAGTGCTAGCCAGCAATTTCACAACAGAAAGACTTAGACATACACAAACTTTTCAGAGGAAGTAAACATTGTTATCGCTGTCAGGTTGTCTTAGTCACTTTCCTAGTCACTGAGACACAATACCCAACACCCACAGGTTAAAGGAGGAAAGATCGATGTTGGCTCACAGTTTGTAGAGCTTTCAGTCCATACTCAGCTGGCTCCAAGGCAGGATAGCACAGCATAGTGCACAGGGCAAGGCAGAGGAGAGCTGCTCGTGGCACAGCGAGCAAGAAGCAGAGAGAGATTGAAGGGAAGGGGCAGAGAGGGAGACAAATCCTTCCATGGCACGGTCCCAGACACCTGCTTCTGACCAGGCTCTACCTCACAATATCACACTCAGCTATAACCTCAGCCCTGGACTAATCCACCAGTGAGTGTCACACCCCCAGGACCCAGTCACCTCCCCACAGCCCACGTATGCACACAGGAGGCTTTGGGGGACATGTAGACAGAGCCATCACATTAGGTAACATGCTGATTTATATGGAGACCTAAGTATGACCCTAATAAACATGGAAATGGGACAGTTTTGTGCTAGGCAAGCTGTTTTTAAAGTTTATATAATTTAAAAATTCTGGAAAATTACAAAAGATGGGTGATCTATTATTAAGATAAAGCCATGAGGATGATTGGGAAAAAAACAGGGCTTTTTTTCTTCTTAGTTTTATAGTAGGAAAGGCTTTCTTAAATGTAGCACAAAATCATGAAGCTCTTAAAGAAAGCCGGACAAATTTAACCACATGAAAATAATATTTCCCATGAAAAACCACCATAGAACCAACAGTAGCAAACTGGAAATGTGACAGTAACACCAACCAAGGCCCGGTTTTCTTCATTTGCCAAGGCCTTAGAAATTCACAGAGGGCCAACAGCCATGGGGAGGGAAAAACCAAAGGCTCTTCACAGAAACTGAGATACGTATGGCTTGAGTAACACACGGCATCAATTCTAATTGTTACATTACAACAGTTTTTAAATATAGATGAGTCCAATCAAAACGTATTAAATTTGATGAATTGCAGTCCATGAAAAGATACTAAACCATGCTCCATGGTAAGACAAAATCAAGTTAAAGCTACAATGAAATAATATTTTTGCCAATCATACTGAAAAATTAAAACAGTAAAAATACTGTATGGACAAGGCACAACAGGTGCACATGCATGCACACACGTACTCTTAGTGGAGGTGAAAATTGCTAGTCTTCACAGAGAGCAGCCTGGCAGTCTCCAAAAACAATTAACAACCCATGCTCCCTGAGCCAACAACCCCAGTCCTGGCAATTAATACTAAAGAAATATTTTCACATATGTGAAATAAAATGGTACACATAATATATTAACTATGCCGTTGTTTATAACAGAGAAATATTGGGAAGAATTTATAATAGAGAAATATTAGAAAGAATATACTGGTAATATACTCATAAATAAATTACCATATGCCTACAAGTAAAGTATCATCTATAATGGAATAACATAAAGTCATTTAAAAGAATGGGTTAGCTGGGCATGGTAGCACACACCTGTAATCCCAGCACTCGAGAGGCTGAGGCAGGAGGATCGTTATGAGTTTGAGACCAGTCTGGGCTACAAAGTGAGCTCAAGGTCAGCTTGAACTGCATAGCAAGACCCTGTCTCAAAAAGACCAAAAAAAAAAAATTGGTTAGCACTAAACAACATTAATTAAGAATAATATCCCAGAAGTGTATTCAGTGAAAAACAATGAAGAACACAGCACTGCATAAGAATATTACTACTTGAAAAGGTAGGAGGCATAGGTAAATGAACAGATGTGTTAATGACTGCAAATGCACAGACAACCTCTGTAAGAACACAGAAAAACCAGCTCTCTGTGGTTACCACCAGGGAGACCTAAGAGAGTAAATGATAACAGGACACTTCGTTTTGGGCATCTGCCATCTTGTCCCTTAGGAATATGTGTGTGCACATCAGACCTGTTTGCCTTAGTCTTTTCAGGCTGCTATAACAAAGTGCATTAGGCTGGGTAATTTATAAACAATAGAAACTTAGTGCTCATGGTTCTGGAGACAGAGAAGTCCCAGAGAGAGGTGCCAGCAGATCTGGTGTCCCCTGAGGGCCCATTCCTCATAGATGGCACTGTTTCTGTGTTCTCACATGGTGGAGGACAGCAAGCTCCCTCAGGCTTGTATAATAAGGGCAGAGCCCTCATGACAAATCATTCCTCGAAGGCCCCAAGTCTTAATACTGTCATGTTTGGAGTCATAACACAGCATATGAATTTGGCTAGCGGTAGGACACAAACAGTCTTACCATAGCACTTTTCAAAACAAATGAAATGAAATTCTAAATTCATATAACCTTTACAAAGATTCTAACCCCACCCCTTAAAAGCAGATCAGAGACATGGCTGAGAGGGACTCCCATAATGCCTTCATTTAAAAATTGAGAGAATTAGTCTATGGTTAAGTGACAAGCCTCAAATCACCAGATTGTCTCAATGTCATTTTCAATTCTAAGGTTCTATAGCTTTATCTTATTTTATTTGTGCTAAAGAACAGTGAATTCAATCTAGAAGGGCAAGGTTTATAACCCTTTTTCACTCATTGAATTCTGACCTAACTCAGGAAAA
Source organism: Cuniculus paca (assembly GCA_004365215.1). NCBI lineage: Eukaryota > Metazoa > Chordata > Mammalia > Rodentia > Cuniculidae > Cuniculus > Cuniculus paca. Next base: position 22,396 of record RJWT010003332.1, on the reverse strand, counting down.
GGTTCTCAGAAAATTGTATTAGGCAGGAGCTGGTGAATCACGGGTATTTAGATCCTACACTCTCTGTGTTTCTGCTCTGTTCTCCACTTCTAGTGTGAAGGAGAATCACATAAAACATGGGTTGCGTGCTTTGTGTTCTGTGGCGATTTGTACTAAAAGTCCAACCATGGCCACCAAGTTCACAAAATCCTCTCCAGTTGCAACCCAAAGAGAAAGACAGAAATCAGAACGAGTGAGCAGGCTTGTGGGAACAGAAGCATCACTATCCACATCAGCACATCTCCGGAGGCTCCTGGTGGCTGAGTGCTGCCCGTCCATCAGATCATTCGCCAGCAGCTTATCAATCGTGAAGTATCCCCGACTCCTCCTGCAAAGCTCTCCCTGCTCCAGGCAGCAGCAACTTCACACAAGGGGGAAGCCAGAAGACGAGCAATCTGGATTTCTGGGGCACTCATCAGAATTAGCTTAGGCTGCCCGTATCTTCTCTGCTTTCCACTTGACCATTATTTTTCTCCTTTCTTGGCAAAAAACCAGGTTGAGTAAGGTGTTTCTTTCCACTGAAACTTAGCCAAAAGTACCTGATGATATTAGGGAGTCCCTCTTTCACCATAAAAACAAATTGTACTTAACAAAATCTCTTAGAATTTAAAAAACCTCATATTTTCTCTATATTTTTCTGAGGATTTAAAGTAAAGTTAGCATCATGTATTCAGTTTTAAGAAAATATATGATTACATTAGAAAAATGATTATTTCTGTTTAGATCATATTTTTATCATTAGATTAGGTATAGTAGTGGTTTACTTAAGCTTTTTACAAGATGAGAGTAGAATTCAGTATTTCCTTACTTCGTAACAGAATAATATATATTATGATATCCACAGTTGCTAAGCATTTAGGAAAACACCCATTTACACTTACTGACATCAAAACTGCATTGAGAGAATCTTTATGGAAGTTGAGTGGGCAGACCTTATAAAAAACTTCAGAACAGCTTTTGATCCTGTAAGCACAGTTTTAAAAAATTATCTTTGGAGAAACTTAGAAAGAGAAAATACATTTAACCACAAGAGCTTCTTAACATTCAAATAATAAAATGAATTGATAAACTAAAAAGGAAAAGTAACATGATTTGAAGGCTTAAATTTCCAGCATTGTAGCATAAGGACTTCTGAAAATACACTCTTCCATAAAACAGTAAGGAAATTGTCAAAGATTATCAAAGTCTGTATATTTTAGGGATCTCAAAATTAAAGGCTTGCAAAAATGTGAGGAACATTTATTGATGCTTAATCTCAGTGAGAAGAGCAAGATTTGCAGCATTTTAACCTACACTAACCTTACCCCTCTCTAGCCAGCTCTGCAGTAGTCTTGAAAACCAATAGTCCTGCTCAGCCTCTGGCTTTAGGCATCTCCCTTATGTTACAGCAATGGCTTCCAACAGTTTCAAAGTTTCTGCTTTTATATCCAGATCTTCGATTATTTTTATTTGATTTTAGTGCAGGTGAGAGATATGGATCTAGTTTCAGTCTTCTGCTTATGGATAACCAGTTTTCCCAGCATCATTTGTTTAGATGGCTCTTCTTTTGCTGATATACGGCTGTGGCTCCTTTGTTGAAATCATGGCTGAAGGAACTGAGGGATGTTTCTGTGTCTTCTATTTTACCCCATTGATCTAGGTGTCTATTTTTGTGCCAGTACAATACCACATAGTTTTTGTTATTATAGCAAAAAGACAAGAGGGGGCATCATAATACCAGATCTCAAATTATACAGCAAAGTCTCTTCTGTTTCTATATGAATTTTAGAATTTTTCCTAGTTCTGTGAAGAATGTTGTTGGTATTGTAATAGAGATTGTATTAAATCTACATATCACTTTTGGTGAAATGGCCATTTTGACAATATTAATTCTACCTTGCCAGAAATAGGTGGTTTTTCCACAGAAGATAACCATAGGCTTGAAACCATAGAGAAGCTTCTTATTTTTTATTTCTTTGGGGTTTTTTTGTGGCTTGAACATTGTCTTTAGTTTTTTTGTGTGTTTTATTTTGTTCTTGTGTTTATTCCTTTTTTGTTTTCCTCCTGTATTCTTTTCATCAGTTAGTGAATGCTTAGATAATTTTCCTTTGTCTTTTAGCCTTGATTGTAATCTCTTTCTCTTCTTCTATTTCTTTTTTCCCGTTATCCCTTTTAAAATTTCTCCCCCTAAGGTAAATCACCCTGTCGAGTGGACATTTACTGTATATAATATTCTGATTGTTTTAGATTTGGTTATATAACTATAAATCTAGTGTATATGGTTAAAACCAACACACTAATTGTTATCACAGTGTGTCATTTTCAAGTCTGTGCTTCATGCTATTGTTATTACTGATTGTATTACTCTAACTAAAGTGACATAGTTGTTGCAATCAATTGATCTCCCTTGTTTGACAAAACCTAGATTGTTTAGGCATCATGAACAATACTATAGTCTAGTACCAAAGAACTGGGTGCTAGGACAAACAGGGAGAAACCTTTCATTCCTAATAAGTTGATGAATCAGGATCCTGGGACTGACTCAAAAACCTAAAGCCACCTATGCCTAGAACACATCTCCAAAAAGCAGTCATTACCTGAAGATCTCTGGATGCTAGTAATAAAGCTACCGACCATAAGCAATTTACAACTCTCAGTGCAGAAAACAAACAAGAAAGAAAGAGAGAGAGAGAGAGAGAAAGGAAAGAAAGGGAAGAAAAGAAAGAAAGAAAGAAAGAAAGAAAGAAAGAAAGAAAGAAAGAAAGAGAAAATGAGAAAACATAAAAGAAAGACACAATCTGTAATCCCCAACTCACTTAAGATAAATCAAGGGGGAATTGAGGTGAAAGAAATCAAAAGCTACCCAGCTGAATTTTACAAAATGGTTGCAGCAGAATTAACACAAAGAGATGAGTAAGTCTCTTGACAAAACCAGACATAATTAAATAATGATCATAAAGAAAGATGACCATAGTGAACCTAGAGTAGATACAGATAAAATATATAGAGGTGCTTAGGAAAGACATGGAAATCATGAATGCCCAACATAGAAAAGAACTGGATTCCATAAAACAGACTCAAATAGAAATCCAGGAGATTAAAATTCTATGGAAAGTATACAGAGCAAAGTCGACCAATATGAAGTTAAGATATCAGATGTAGAAGACAGGGTTGTAATTAGCAATCATCAAGTGAAAGTCCTCTTAAAAATAGCAGGGATATAGCTCAGTGGCACAGAGCCTGCCTGGCAAATGCAACATCCTGAGTTCAATTCCCAATACAAAAACCCAAAACAAAACAAATCAAAAACAGCAGGGACCACAAAAAAATCAACCCAACATCTGACAGATGATGCAGAAAAGACTAATATAAGATTAACTGAACTCAATGAAAAATCAGAACATTCCACAAAGAGTATCAAAAACCTGTTCACAGAAGTAGTACCAAAAAACTTTCCAAACCTGGCAAAAGAATTTGAGATACAGATAAGTGAGGCATATAGAACTCCAAATAGTCATAATCAGAAAAAAAAAAAAAACTACACAAAGGCATGTAACAGCCAAGATTTGAGAAATTCAATACAAGAACAAAAAATGAAAAGCTATTAGAGAAAAGAAACAAATCATCTACAAAGGAAAACCCATTGGAATCACAGCAGATTTCTTAACACAAACTCTTAAGGAGACCTTGAAGTATTTCAAGCCCAAAAGCAAAAGACATCCAACACAGATTTTGTTCTCACAAAATTATCAAATTTATAGAGAAATAAGATACTTTAATGATAAAAAACACCTAAAGAAATTCATGGCCACCAAACCTGTAGTCCAAAAAGTGCTGAAGGGTATTCTAGAAAAAGACAATGAAGATAACAATTGCATGAATCCCAACAGAATGAATCCACCAGGCAAGGCAATCAGTTAAATAGAAGGGAAAGAAAGGGAACCAACAACAGAAAAAATAATATGACAAGGATAAGTTAATACATATTAGTTATAACCCTCAATGTGAATAGTACGAATTCAGCAGTCAAAAGAAATAGATCGGCAGAATGGATCAAGAAACAAGATTGAACAATATGCTGCATACAAGAAACATTTACTTCTAAAAAATTCACAGACTGAAAGTCAAAGGATGGAAAGCAATACTTGTGACAGGAACCTGGAAAAAGGCAGGAGTAAGTATTCTATTCATAGACAAAGTGGATTTCAAGCCAAGACTGATCAGAAAAGAAAAAGGCCATTATACTTGTTAAGGAAGCATTCCAAGAAGTAGACATAATTATCATAAATATACTGTGAGTCCCCAATTTATAAATGAGTTTCTTTCCACAATGTTCGTAAGTCAAATTAATTTGTAAGCCAACCAGGTGAGACTTACACAGTGCACCTGTGAACATTCACAACTCAAATGTTTGTAAGTCAAGTACCTACTGCATAGGCACCCAACTAAATAAGGACTAAAAAAATCAGAAAAGCACTCCTGCAATTGTAATGGGTGACCTCAGTACTCCACTGTTACAAAGACAGATCAATTAAACAAAATATCAAAGGAAATATCAGAGCTGAACCAAATCTATGAAAAAATGGACCTAGTAGACATTTATAAAATGTTCTAGCCAACAAGGGAATACACATTATTTTCAACAGTACACACAAGTTTCTCCAAAATAGACTACATACTAGCTCACAAAACATGCTTAAGTAGCCAGGTGTGGAGACACACACCTATAATCCCAGTACTTGGGAGGCTGGGGCAGGAGGATTGCCATGAGTTAAGGACAGCTTCCAGTCTACATAGTGAGACAAAAATTTTAAAAACAGAAAAGGAAAGAAAGAGGAAGAAAAGAACATGCTTAAGTAAATGCAAAGGAATTAAATTATCCCGTGCATATTATCAGATCATTGTGCAATGAAGTTGGAAATCAATGGCAAAAGAAAAACAACATGTAAATTAAATAACACCCTCTTGAACAACCAAGACATGGCAGATGAGATTAAACAAGAAATTAGTTTCTATAGTTGAACAATAATGCTAATGCAACATACTAGAAACTATGGGACACAATGAAAACAGTGCTACAAGGTAAATTTCTAGGAGAGTATTCCCACATTAGAAAAACAGAGCAAGTTCAAATAAAGAACCTAATGTTGAACCTCAAGCTGCTAAAAAAAGAAGAAAAGTCAAGCCCAAAGCTTATATAAGGGAAGAAATTATAAAGAACTGAGCAGAAATTAAAATGCAATTGAGACTAAGAAAACAATACAAAGAATCAATGAATTGAAGAGTTGGTTCTTTGAATGATTAAATAAAACAGACAAACCCTAAGACACATTTAAAAAAAACAAAAGACCAAAATCCATGCAATTAGGAGTGAAAAGAGTGACATTACCATGGATCCTGCAGAAATCCAGATCATTGTCTTAGTTAATGTTCTTGTTGCTAAGACAAAATACATGGCACTCAAGGTTAAAGGAGGAATAGTTTATTATGGCTCACAGTTTGCAGAGTTTTCAATTCATACTTGGCTGGCTCCAAGGCACGGTGGCATGGCAGAGGGACATGGCATAGGGGAAATGATTCATGGCAGGCAGAAGGCAACAAAACGATGAAGTGGAAAAGTAGCAGTAGCAGCACCAGCCTGCCTCTCCCTTTTGTCCCTTCCAGGCTACCCACTCTTTGGGTGGTGCCACCAACACATAGGGTGGCCTTCCCATTATACACACACAGAACTATGCAGAAGCAATCAGTGGACTGATTCAGCAATCACATACTCTTAATCCCAGCATCATACACTCAATTCCAGCATCACTTGCTTAACTCCAGTATCACATGTCCTAGCTCCAACCACCTCTGAACCCCCCCCCACCTATGATCACATGAGGCTTTGTAGGGGGCACATCTAGACACAAGTCATAACATTCATCAATATCTACTTTGAGAATATGTACTCTAAAAGGACGAAAAACTCATAAAAAATGGACAGATTCCTAGATATATATATAGATATATATATATAGCTGAATCAAGACGATATAACAAATTTAACCCAATATCAGTCAACAAAATTGAAAAAGTAATTTTAAAAAAAACTACCAATAAAGAAAAGCCTAGGTCCTGTCAGATTCACTGCTAAATTCTACAAGAATTTTAGAGACGCTCTAATGCCATTACTCCTCTAACTCTGTAATGAATTTGAAAGATGAGCAATACTGTCAAACACATTCCTGGAAGCATTACTCCAACACCAAAATCAGAGAAAGAGCTAGCCAAAAATAACTAAAGGCCAATCTCCCTAATGAACATAAATGCAAAAGTCCTCAGTAAGATACTGGTAAGGGGAGAAGGGGTTGTAGGGAGGGTAAGGGAATGGGGGGCAGTTTATATCATGTGCAGGCACAAATTCTCCTTTTTTTCTGTTATCGATATTTTCGTTTTTAAAGAGAAAAAAATGAAACAAAATTTCAGAATATGGTATATGCATTGTATATTGTTGTCTTCAAATCAGTTAGAGTACAAGACATCTGTATTTAATTGTCTGATTCAGTGACCTCAGAATCATATATATATATATATATATATATATATATATATATGTATATATGACTTCTTTCAGCTTCTCACACTAGTGAGACAATATGATGTTTACACATCTGTGTCTGATTTATTTATTTACACTTGTATCATTTCAAGTTGCATCCATTAACCTATAAAAATCTCAAGTTTATCCTTCTTTATGGCCGAGTAGTACTCCATTGTATAAAAATACCACATCTTTTTTATCCATTCCTCAGTTGATGGACATTTACAAATTGTGTAAATGTTTCCAAGATCTAGCTATTACACACTGTTCAGAACCATCTTTCTTCCAGTGAATGTGTTTAGTATCTTTGTCAAAGATAAGGTGGCTTAGTGTGTCTAGAGTTGTTTCTGCATCTTCTAATCTGTTCCATTAATCTTCAGGTCTGTTTTTCTGCCAGTATCATGCCATTTTATCGCAGTAGCTTTATAGTATGATTTCAAGTCAGGGATTGTGGACACTTCCCGTCTTGCCTTTGTTGCCCAGGATTGCCTTTGCTATTCTAGGTCTCTTCTGGTTCCAGATGAATCTTAGGATTGTTTTCTCTAATTCTGTGAGATAAGTTGTTAGAATATTGATTGGGATTGCATTGAATCTGCATAACAATTTTGGAAGTATGGCCATTTTCACTATATTGGTTCTTCCAACCCAAGAGAAAGGGATAATGCTCCATTTTCTAATATTCTCTTCAATGTCCTTTTTCAGAGTACTGTAGTTTTCAATGTAGGTCTTTTACATCATTCGTTAAATCGATTCCTAGGTATTTCATTTTTTTGGGTGCTATTGTGAAAGATGTTCTGTCCCTGATTTCTCTCTCACTGAATTTGTTGTGTACAGGAAGGCTATTAATTTTTGAGTGTTGACTTTATATCCAGCTATGCTACTGAATTGGCTTATTAAATCTATTATCATCATAGATAGCTTTTATCAGATTAAGATAAACTCCACTATTTAGTGGAGTTTTTGGGGTCTTTTATGTAAAGTATCATGTCATCTGCAAGTAATTATAGTTTAACTGACTCCTTTCCTATCTTTATTCATTTTATTTTTTCTCTAGTCTAATTGCTCTGGCTAAGTTTCCAGGGTAGGTTGAATAAGAGTGGAGCCAGTGGACATCCTTGTCTTGTTCCTGATTTTAGAATGAAAGCTTTCAGTTTTTGTCCATTTAGTATGATGGTGGCTGTTGGTTTGTCATAGATAGCTTTTATTGGATTAAGATAAAGACTATCTATTCCAATTTTCTGTAGAGTTTTTATCATGAATGTGTGCTGGACTTGGTCAAAAGCTTTTTCTGCATCTATTGATATGATCATATGATTTTTGACCTTGACCTTGGCCTTTAATTCTCTTAGTTGGGTCCTTCTCTGGTTTTGGTATCAGGGTAATGCTTGCTTCCAGGAATCAATTTGGGAATACTGCTCCCTTTCCAATTTCATTAAAGAGTTTGAGAAATAGTGGTGTTAGGTCTTCTCTAAATTTCTTGTAGAATTCAGCAGTGAATCCTTCAAGGCCTGGGCTTTTCTTTGTTGATAGGTTTTTAATTGCATCTTTGATTTCATTGATTTATATTCATTTAGGATTTTTATATCTTCTTCATTCAGTTTTGCTAATTCATCTGTGTCTAGGAATCCATCCATTTCTTCTGTATTTTCCATCTTGTTAGAATACAAATTTTCAAAGTAAGTATAGATGATCTTCTGGATTTCTGCAGGGTCTGTTGTGATTTCAACCTTTTCATTCCTAACTGTGTGGATTTGAGTCTTTTGTTTCCTCTTTTGATAAGGTTGGATAAGGGTTTGTTGATTTTATTCAATCTTTGAAAGAACCAAGTCTTTGATTTATTGATTCTTTGTATTTTTTTGTCTCCAATGCATTAATTTCTGCCTTGAGCTTTATAATTCCTTCCCTGTACAAACTTTTAGCTTAGTCTGCTCTTCTCTTTCTAGAAGTTTGAGGTTCACCATTAAGTTGTTTATATGTGCTTGCTCTGTTTTCCTTGTATGGGTATTTACTGTTATAAATTTCCATGTTAGGACTTCTTTCATTACGCTCCGTAAGTTTCAGCATGTTGTAGTGTCATTATCATTCAATTGTAAAAACCGTCTAATTTCTTCTTTAATTTCATCTGTGACCAATTGGTTGTTCAGAAGAGTGCTATTTAATTTCCCTGTGTTTATGAAGATTTTCTGATTTCTTTTGCCATTGCACTGTGGTCTGATAGTATGTGTGGGATAATTTCAATTCCTTTGCATTTATGCAAGCATGTTCATTGAGCCAGTATGTGGTCTATTTTGGAGAATGTCCTGTGTGCATCTGAGAAAAATGTATATTCTGATGTCATAGGGTGAAACACTCTATAGACATCTACTAAGTCCATTTGTTCAAAACTCTGGTTCAGTTCTAATATTTCATTACTAACTTTTTGTCTAGTTCATCTGTCTTATTGTGACAGGTAGGTATTGAGATCTCTCAATACAATTGTATTAGGCCTTATTTGATTTTTCATGTCTCAGTAATTTTTTTTGTCTTTTTGAGACAGGGTCTCATTACACAGTTCAGGTCAGCCTTGGGCTCACTTTGTAGCCCAGGCTGGTCTCGAACATGCAACGATCCTCAGGCCTCAGCCTCCCGAGTGCTGGGATTTAGTATTTATTTTATGTAGTTGGGTACACTCATATTTGTTGCATATATATTTATAACTGTTATCTCTTTTTCTTGGATTGTTCCCTTTACAAGGATGTAATGACCTTCTTTATCTTTCTTAATCAGTCTTGACTTAAAATTCACTTTGTCTGCAAATACAATAGCTACCCTTGCTTTTTTCTGGGTTCCTGTCACAAGGAGTATTAATAGTTTTCCATCCTTTAACTTTCAGTCTATGGATTTCTTTTTTAATTTAATGTGTTTCTTCTATGCAGCATATTGTTGGATCTTGTTTCTTGATCCATTCTGCGAGCCTGTATCTTTTGATTGGTGAATCAAGACCATTAACATTGATGGCTATAACTGACAGGTATTGAGTTACCCTTGTCATGCTATTTTCCTGTTGTCAGCTCCTCCTTTTTTTCCCCCTCCATCTAATTGTTTGCCTTTCCTGGTGGATTCTTTCTGTGGGGTTCATGGAGATGTAGTTCTTATTATCTCACTCTAGAATGTCCTTCAGAACATTTTGCAGAACTGGTTTGGTGATTATAAATTTTCTCAGGTGTTGTTTGTCATGGAAGTATCTTATTTCTTCATCAGTTTTGAAAGATAGGATACATTAATCTGGGTTGAAAATTGTTTTCCTTTACAGTTTGGAATACTTCACTCCAAGCTCTCCTTGACTTGAGAGTCTGTGCTGAGAAGTCAGCTGTGATTCTGATGGGTTTTCCTTTACAGGTGATTTGTTTCCTTTCCCTAACAGCTTTTAAGATTCTATTGTTGAAGCTGGGGTTATAGCTCAGTGGCACAATGCCTGTCTGGCAAGTTCAAGGTTGTGAGTTCGATCCTCAGCACAAAAAAAAAAAAAAGGATTCTATTCTTGGTGTTGAATTTCTGGAATCTTGAGTATGATATGTCTGACTGTAGATTTTTTTGGTCATAGGTAATTGGAGTTCTTTATGCCTCGCTTATGTGTATGTAACATTCTTTTTCTCTACCAGGGAAGTTTTCTGCCATGATGTCTGTGAACAATTTCTTAGTATCATTTGTGGTATCTCCTGTTTTTTCATTGACTTTAATCAATCTTAAGTTATTCTTCTTTGTCTCCTCTAGCAGCTAGTGGATTAATTTCTCATGGTCCCTGCTATTTTTGAGAAATCTTTCTTTTCCTTGTCACTAACTGCAAGCCTGTCTTCAAATATCTGAGATCCTGCCCTGACATTGGCCTAATCTACTTCAAATACTTTCAATGGAATTTTTATTCTCCTGGATATATGCTTGAATCTGCTTTATGAATTACATTTCTTTCCTGTGCTGAGGTTCCATAATTTTCTTAAGCTCATCTACTTTTTTGTCTGTATCTGCTCTAGTGTCACTAAGCATGGTCCTTATTTTGGACAGTATCTCTGTAGTTATCTGAGAGATTATTTCTGATTTGATTTTTTCCAGAGTGTCTTCATTACTTTCTATTGTTGCTGGGACAGACACCTGACACCCAAAGTGAAGCAAGGAAAGGTTTATTTAGCTTATACTTTCAGGAGATTTCAGTCCATAATCAGCTGGCTCCATGGCAGGGTGGCATGGCACTGGGGCCACACTTCAAGGCAGCAGCCAGAGCAAAAGGGGGCAGCCATTCATGGTGGCTGCAAGTGGCAAGAGCAAACCATGCAAAAGAGGGCAAAATATGTCTTCTTTCCACCCTTACATTGTATGTCAGCTCCACCCCTGGGCAGGTGCAGAACTCACACCACCAATCTCAGCACTACACAATGAGTCAATCATAAACATTAGATTCAGCTGCTTCCATGACTACATGAGGCTTGCAGGGGCCATCTATATACAAACCATAACACAGAGCCTCAATTTCTTTGTTGTTACCACTTCAGAGAGGCCTGGAGGGAGGCTTGCAGGTTATTTCACCTCATTGCTCCCTGAATTTGCCTTTAGTCAACTGGATGTCTGGGGTTGCATTTTGTTTATATGTCTTCTCATTTTCTCTTCTTTTCTTTACTTTTTTTTTTAAGTTTAATTCCTGGGGTGATGCTTGTAAATTACCTATGAAGGGTTGCTTTATTGCTAGCATTTAGGACCCTTAGGTGATGACTATTTCTCTGAGGTATTTGCAGGTGTAGCTCGTTTTTGGGTTTTGAATCTGTTGGAAGAGCCTACCTCTTCAGTTTTTGGAGATGAGAAGCTGTTGTTTATTTGGCTTAGTCCCTCATTCTTTGGCACTGTGCCATAGTATTTTCTGTGACCCTTAGTCAATCTCAGTCTTGGACTACCAGGACCAACAGCTTTTTAGAACAATTATGTCAATTTTGGCTATAGTGGTTCCAATAGCATCAAACACAGTCTAGAAAATGACAAACTGAACTAACCCTTAATTTACCACTTTTAACTGTATGAACTTGATTTGTGGTTATATAATAAAATCTAAAACAAACGAGAAAATTATATGCAGTATACAATGATATGTCAATTTTGTCCTCAGGTATTCAAATTTAAAATAGGTTAAGGAGAAAATGGAGAAGTGGAAGAAGAGGAAGAGATTAGAAGTAAAGTTGGACGACCAAGGGGGATCACACTAACTCTGGGAAACTGATATAGAAGACTGGAGGGAAAGAGCAAAGGAAGAGATGAAAAGAACAGAAAAAATCATAGAGAGGCTAAAAACGATGTTCACACTTGTATAAAAACAAGATCAAACAAAGAAGGAGAAAGAAAGAAAAAATAAAAAAAGAAAAGAAAAACCAAAAATCAAAAACAAACATGAGAGAGAGGAGGGAGAAGAAAGAAGAAAAAAAAAGTCCACTCCCAGGTTTGTCTAGGTTTCTCTCTGCTTTCACTGGTAGACAACCTAGACACAGTCTGGGACTGTGTCAATGTATCCCAGCAAGCCAGGAGTAGCTTTTTGCTGGGGTAGTGGGTAATCTCAGTAAGCCTGCACTTTCTGGTGGAGACCAGTCAGTTGTATTTGGTTCACTGCCTTCTGAGCACCTTCCATGAGTCTGAGCCCTGCTGGAAGCCACTAGATGGAGCCAGCCACAGTTCTGAATTCTGATCTCAGCTGGCCCATCCCCAAGATGGCTCCAGGCCAATCATTCTTTCCTGAAGGAAGGCCAAGCTCTCTGCACTAACCACCAGCCAGTGCAGTTCTTCATGTCTGCTGCTCCCCTCCACCACTTTGTCTCTCTGCAGAGGCTTCCAGGGTCACCTGCTGTCGCTGTCCCCATGTCCATGCATCTGCAGGTTTGAACTGCAGTGAGTCCTGTCTCAGGGAGAAGATGCCACTGGCTACTTGCTCCTTCTTTGTTGAAGTTTTTCCCTTCACTCTTTCTGTGGGATTCAATTTGTGCTTCAGATTCTTCCCTGGTTCAGGGCATCTACTTTTCTCCTTCCTGTTTTCCTCATGTTGCTATATTCCAGTGTCTGGACAGTGACTCTTCATGAGGCACTTTCTCTGCTGCTTTGCACTCCACCATCTTGGATCCTCCCTACAAATTCTCTTTGATGAATGTGATCTTATGTATATCTAAAATGTACCAACAAAATCTACTTTTAAAAAAGACATTATCACAATAAAGAAAAAATAAGATACTGGCAAACTGAATGCAGAACATTATCAACAAGATTAGACACCATGACCAAGTAGGATTTATCCTAGGGTTTCAGGAATGGTCCACATACACAAATCAATAAATGTAGTACACCACATCAACAGAACAAGGGCAAAACACACGGGGCATCTCAATAGATGCAGAAAAAGTATTTGATAAAGTCCAACACCATTCATGATTTAAAGAAACCCTACAGAGAATAAGAATACAAGCTCTTTATCTCAATCTGATAAAAGCCACCTATGACAAATCAACACCCAACACCATGCTAAATGGTCAAAAACTGGAAGCTGTTACTCTAAAAATCAGGAACAAGACAAGGGTGCCCACTGTCATCACTCCTGTTCGATATACTTCTGAAAATAGTAGTCACAGCAATTAGACAAGAGAAAGAAATAAAAGGAATAAGAATAGGAAATAAATAAGTTAAATTATTATTTGCTGATGATATGATACTATACATAGACCCCCCCAAAACTCCAGCAGAGCTCCTAGAATTAATCACCAAGTTTGGCAGCATAGCAGGATTCAAAGTTAACACTCACAAATTAGTAGCATTCCTGTACACGGATAACAAACTCCCTGGAAGAGAAACTAGGGAAACCACACCTTTAATAATAGCATAAAGAAAAGTGAAATATTTTATAATCAATCTAATAAAAGAAGTGAAAAACCTACATATTGAAAACCATGGTACTCTGAAAAAGGAGATCAAAGAGGATGTCACAAAATGGAAAGATATCCCCCTGCTCCTAGATAAGCAGAACTGATACAGTAAAAACGATCATACTTCTAAAATTTACACAAGTTTAATGCAATACCAATCAAAATACTAATTGCATACCTCACAGAACTAAAGAAAACAATCCTAAAATTCATACGGAACTAGAAGAGACTAATAATAGCAAAAGCAGTTCTTGGAAACAAAGGCAAGGTAGGAGGCATCACAATCTCAGATTTAAAATTATAGTAGAAAGCTACTCTGATTAAAAACAGCATGGCACTGGCAAAACAAACAAACAAACAACCACAACAACACAAAACCAGACCTGAGGGTCAATGGAATAGAATAGAAGATGCAGGAAGAAATCAAACTACACTTAGTTACCTTATCTTTGACGAAGGGGACAAATACCTTCACTGAAAGAAAGATAACCTCTTTAGCCACTTAAAAGTTTACCTGATCATCACTCAGGCAGTGTGTCTGTTTACTTACTGACTATTCTGGGCATTGCATGGGCTGGTGTCATTTCAGCTAGTCAATTTTTGTGTTGAATAAACCTGATAAAATTGTCATTTTTATCTTTCCTATTAACTTACAAAAACTAACACAAACTGCAATTTTTGTTCATCCTATGTTTAAATAATTGGATTGGTAAGTAGTTAATAAATGGCATTGGGAAATCTGGCTTTCTACATGCCAAAAATTGAACCTGGAACCATATTTCTCAGCATGTACTAAACTAAATAGAAGCAGATCAAAGATCTAAATATGAAAACAGAAATATTTTGCTGAAAGATAGAATAGGTAATATTCTTGAAGACATAGGCCTAGGCAGACTTTATGAACAAAACCCCAGTGGCACAGAAAATATTACAAAGAATAAACAACTGGGCTGGTGTAGTGATGCCTGCTTGTAATTCCAGCACTTGGGAGGCTGAGATAGGAGAATCACCACAAGTCTGAAGCCAGTCTCGGCCATAAAGTGAGTTTAAAACCAGTCTGAACTACATAGTGAGACCCAGTCTCAAAAAAAGGCCCCCCTCAAAAGTAAACAACTGGAGTAACATTAAATTAAAATGCTTTTGCACAGCAAAAGAAACCACCAACAAAGTGAAGAAACAACCTACATAAAGGGAAGAAATTTTAGCAGCTACTCCTCAAAGGACTAGCATTTAGAATATATAAAGATACAAAAAAATGAGACCTCCCCAATTTAAAGATCTAATCCAAAAATAGGCATTTTGCCAGGGATTTAGCTCGGTGGCTAGTAAGCGCCTGCCTGGCAATCTTGAGGTCATGAGTTTGATTCCCAGTGCTGGAAAAAAAAAAGGGAATTAATAACCAAAAATAGGCATCTGAAATGAACAGGCATTTATCAGAAGAAGTACAAACATCAAATAAATAGATGAAAAAATGCTCAGCATCACTGTCCATTTGAGAAATGGAAATTTAAAAAACACTGAGGTTCCCTCTTAGTCCAAAAGAATGACTACCATCAAGAAATCAATGAATAACAAATGCTGATGACACTGTGGAGAAAAAGGAACCCTTCTTCATTGCTGGTGGGTGTGTAAACTGGTACAATCAACATGGAAATCAGTATGGAAATTCCTCAAAAAACGAGACATTGCATTTGACCCAGATGTTTCCCTTTGTTATGCCTTGTATCTACATGTGCCCCCAAAGCCTCATCTGCTAATAGATGGTGCTTTTCAGTGGTGGCTGGATCTAGGGGGTGTGATGCCGGGATTAAACCTGCCCCAGCCTGGGTGTGGGAGGGCACTATATCCATAGGTTTACAGCCTGAATAGACTATACATACAAGGGGCTGAAAGAAGCTACTGTACTTGCTACTGCTTCTGTGCTGCAGCTGTTGTTTCTGCTGCTGCAGTTGCATGCTACTTGCTGCTTTCTTCCCATGCTGCCATGCTATGAACTATTTAGCCTTTGTCATGCCCCTCTACCATGGCACCCTACCCTGAAGCCAGCTGATTATGTACTGAAACCTCTACAAACTTCTCAGGACATTTCTGTTGGGAAGAAGGACTGGATTGGCTGTGGACTTAAGACCCTGTATGCTATCCTTTGGCACAAGTTTTGGAAAGTTTGCATTTTGCTCATGCCCAGAGACTTTGCATGAGATTAAGATTAAGGGTGTTGGACCAACTGATTGCAGAAGTAACTTCAAGACAGTCTAATGTTGAGGCAGTGGCATGGCTACAGTTTGGAACTTTTAGCCAGATTTATATTAGCCAAGAACAAAGAGCCCAGTAGTATTATTTAAAAGGCTTTGACTTTGGCCAGGAAGGAAGCTCCAGTAAAGCCACAGACTGCAAAGATGGAGCAGAGGAGAACTTGACTGCTCAGAAGGAACGGGACAACAGAAAAGATGACCTAAGGACGTAACAAGAACTAGCAAGACTCCAGCCTTTGCAGCCTCAAGCTTGCACAGGTAAAAGATTTTGCTTTGAGAAAAGAGCCCCAGAGCACCATGTTCCAGAATGGTGATGGTCTAGGAAAGTTTTTCCACAGGATTAGGTTCACAGCACTCAGCAATCCAGGCAATCAATCCCTACAAGCCAAGACAGAAGGTAGCCTGGCTACTGTTCCATCTGATAGCAGACCTTGGCAGCATCTGTGTGGTGCTGGTTTTAGGTGCATCCACAATGCAAGAGTTGTGAGGTAAGGAAGCCTTCACCCAGATTTCAGAAGGAAGCCTGGAGCCCTGGCAGTGTGCCTTTTAGAGGGCAATGTGTGAAGCTGTGAGGGTGAAGCTAAAGGTGCAGTGTAGACCTCAGAAGGTTGGAAAAGCCAAGAACATAGGTCATTTGAGGAAAATTTCGGGGAATACAGAAAGCCACCCTTAAAGAGAAGTCATGAGTGCTCCAATCACCCACAGTGCCATAGGGCACAGCTACCCAAGCCCTTGGAAGTTCACATTTTGCTGCAGATTGCCTCAGATAATGGACATGGAACTGGTGGACTTAATGTTTGCCTTGCTGGATTTTGGACTTGCTTTGGTCCTTTTTTTTCTCTCTCTATTTGTACCTTTTGGAATAGGAATGTTTATCTTGTGCCATTGTATATTGAAAGTGTTTAACTTTTTTTCCCCTTTGTACAGGGGATCACAGCTAAGAGTTTGACTTAAATCTGAGAGGAGACTTTGGACTTGGACTTTTCAGCAGTGCTGAAACTGTTAGAGCTTTAATAACTCATAGAGAATAACTAAAATGCCTTTTTCATGAAGGGATGTGCAGGATTCTTGAAGGAGGGTGTTATGGTTTGAGTCTGAATGCCCCCAGAAAGCCTCATGAGTCATGGAGGCAGGCTTCTAGAGTTTCTGAATGACTCATAATCCAGTGCTGGGATTATGGGTATGACTGCTACACCCAAATGGGTATGGCCTACATACAATAAAAGGGACAGAAAGACTCTTCTCTCTGTGCTACTCTCCTTTTGCTCTTGTTGCTTGTGCTGTTTTCTGCTGCCGTGAACTGTTGCCTTCTGCCATGTGCCCCTCTGCCTTGAGCCAGCTGATTAGAGACTTAAACCTCCACAAACTGTGAGCTAAATGAACCCTTCCTTCCTTCACTTTGGGTGTTGGGTGCTTTGTTCCAACAATGATAGAAAAGTAACTAATACAGGGGGCAAAGCTACATGTGCTCATAGGTAGGGCTATTCAGAGGAGCATGTGTGATGCTGGGATTAAAGGTGTGATACTGGGATTAAGATTGTGATGCTGAGGTAAAGGGTGCCTCATCCTAGGTAGGAGTAGCCCTAATCAATAGGCTTACTGCATGGGTAGAATACAAAAGGAACAGAAGGAAGCTGCTCCCCTTGCTGCTTCTGTTGCTGCTGCAGCTATTGCTCCTACTGCTGCTGCTGCTTGCTACTTGTTGCCTTCTTCCTGCCCCACTCTGTTATATAGTCTTTCTCTTCTGTGATGTCTCTATGCCATGCCACCATGTCATGGAGCCAGCTGAATATAAAATGAAACCTCTACAAACTGTGAGCCAAAATGAACTTTTCCTCCCTAACCTCATGTGTTGGGTATTTTGTCTCAGCAATGCAAAAAGTACCTAAGACATCCTTCTAGGTATCTTCCCAAAACAGTTAAAAGCGTCACACTACAGTGACATACGCACACTCATGTTTATATAATAAACAATGTATAATAGCTAAATCTTGGGAAAAATAGCTCATATGCCCATCAACAGATGAATGGAAAAAAGAAAATGTATTTATATACAGCAGAGTACTACTCTGCCATACAGAAGGATAAACTTCAGTCATTTGAGAGAAAATGGATGCACCTTGAGACCATAATCTTAAGTAAAATAAATTGGATACACAAGTTTAAATATTGGGAAATAGGAATAATATGTTCAAATGGGAAGGGGAACAAGGGATAAGCATGGGGAAAGGAAAAAAAAAGGAAAAATGGAAACAAAGTTTTTGTAAATGAGGAGGGAAAGAAGGGTAGAAGGGAGCAGAAAGAATGTGGAAAAAAGGATTAAGATATATTATATACAAGTACAAAATTCCTCTGACGAATGTTATCAGTATATATGACAAATATATACTAATAAAAAAGTAAAAAACAAATTTTAAAATAAAAGGAAATACTTACTAACCTGTTCTATAAAGTCAGTATAGTACAAGAACCAAAGAAATCCCAAGAAAAAAACTACAAATGAGTATCTCTTACAGCTATAGACACAAAAATCTTCAACAAAGTTTAGCAAATTGATTTCAGCAACATATAAAAAAGATACGCCATGACCAAGTATTTTGCAGAAAGGCAAGGTTGATTTAACATATGAAAATTAATCAGTAGGATAAATCATATTAATACAATAAAGAAAATACAGGATTTACACACAATGGAGTGCCACCCTGCCACAAAGAAGGAAACACCTGAGTCATTTGTAGGTAAAATGGATACACCTTGGGACCACAACATTAAGGGAAAAAAAAATCAGATACACAAGCTTAAATATTGCACAGTTTCTCTTCTATGAGAAACCCAAAGTCCAAAGTATAAATAAATTGAAGAACAAAATAAAACAGAGATAATAGAAAACAGGGAGATAGAACTTCACTTTGCAAAAGTGAAAGGAACTGAGAGATGAAGGAAGGGAGGAGAAAAACGGGAAGAGAAAGGGCTGTCAAAAGAATTCAGATGCATTGTGTACATGTGCCAATTCTCCACAATGAATGTAATCATTATATACTGAAAACATGTACTAATAAAAATAATTTTTAAAATACAATAAGAAAAAAAACCACACATAGCATCATCTCAATTGATGCAGAAAGCAACACCTTTAACAAAATCCAGCAGCCATTCATGTTAAAAATACTCCACAAACTAGAAATACAAAGGGACATCCTCAATCCGAAAGACACCTACAAAAATCCCACAGCAAACGTCCCACTTAAAGGTGAATGGCTGAGCTCCGAGGAGTCTTAGACGATAAAGCTGGGGAGAGTATGCATTGGCTTTAACTGTGAAGACAGGGTGCCACTCAGGGACATGATGAGACCCTGACATGGGTCCACCATTCTGGCTGGTGATAAACTTTCCTCTCACCTTCACTAATTCTGGGCACTGTAAGAGTATCAACCAGCAGTGAGCACCAATGCATGATTCGACAGCATGAGCACTACCCTTATCCTTAGGAATTTATCCCGCCTGCACTATCCAGCATGACAGCCACTTGCCACATGTGTGACTGAGCACTTGGAACATGGCTCCTCTGAAATGAGAAATACTAGAAGAAACACACCAGAACTGCAGGTCTTAGGATGGAAATATAAAGCAGTGACTGTGACTAAGCCTATCAATATTCTTACAAAGTTCACCTCTGGAAATACTTTGGGTACATTGGGTTGCATACAGTGTGCTATTAATATCAATTCACACCTGTTCTTACTTTGTTGAATGCATCTAGTGGAAAGTTAACATTTACATATATAGTTTACAACATACATCTCCAGGACAGCTCAGGATCAGATTGTTCCTGGAATGGTGTTAGACCTTCCCATCATGAAGAGGCACTAGATAAAGTTCTGCAGCTCCTGAGCGAAGGAAAAGAACAGCTCAGACTGCAAAGTATTATCTCCCTATGAGTGGAATAGAAGCCCTGGCATTTGAAGACAAGGCCCCACCCACTCAGACTGGAGTTCTACCCTGGTTCTTAGCACTGTCCTGCCTTCCTGTCTTCCTTGCCTTAAGAGAAAGAAAAGAGCTTCCCCTCTCTCTAAGTGCAGCTCTGCAGACAAAATCCCTGTATCTACCAGCTTTCTGTGGCTGGGATAAAACCTCTGATATCTGCAAACTCAAGGAGGTAAGGATCATTTTGGCTCAGGTTTCAGAGGGTTCAGTCCATGGGTGTTGGCTCAAAAGTAGAAACAGCATGGCAGAAAGGCCTAGTGGAGGACAGCTGATCACCTATGGCATCTAGGAAGCAGACAGCAGGGAAGAACCTAGGAGAAAGGTCAAACCCCAAGACCCACACTGACATTCCTAGGAAGGCACTCCTTTTATCTCCAGGGTATCTCTCAAGTTGGTCAGTTTGACAATCAAGATAAACCAGCACACCACAAAACCATTCTCAGGAGGGAAGAAAGAACTGAAAGCCTCTTGCCTCTCATCTTCAATACATGAGAAACAGCAGACAGGCCATAACAGTTCACAAAAATTCCATAATTTAAGAGTAAAAGTAGGTTCTCTTCTTGATTTTTCAATACACTGAGTGCTAGAATGGCTACAGTCATAGGTTAAATCTTCTTACATCTTTTTGTGTTTGTCTCCCCAGAACCTCATGTGGTCATAGAGTTTTTTCAGAAGTGGCTAAATCTAGAGTGTGTGATTGATTCATAGTCCAATGCTGGAATTAAGGGTACTGGAATTAAGGGTAGGTGACTGCTGGATTAGTGCACTGATTGGACTGGCACCATTCTAATTTCAGCAGTCTGGATAAGATAAAAGGGGCAGAAAGCTTGTTTCGCTCTCCTTGGTTATTGATTTTGCTGTCCTCTGCCTCCATGAACGGTTGCCCCTCTACCCTGTGCCACCCTGCCTTGGAGCCAGCCAATTATGAACTAAAACCTCTACAAACTGTGAGCTAATAAACCCATCCTCCATTAACTTTGGGTGTCAAATATTTTTGTCTCAGCAATGAGAAAAGTAACTAAGACAAATATAATCAATGATAACATTAACTACTTAATAACATAGATGACTGCATTTGTCAAAACTCAAAGACATGTATACCTCCCAAAAGAATGTATTTTTGTGTATAAATTATAAAAATATGATAAATAAATTACAAAAGTGAATTTTTAGAATGTGTCAATAGCATAATCCCAGCATTCTAGGAGACTGAGGCAGGAGGATCTCAGGTTGCCAGCCTAGGCAACTTAGTGATTTGGTAGAGCCTGTGTCAAAATGAGATATAAGGGCTGACCTCAGTGCAAAGGCCCTGGATTCAGTCCTTAAAAAAACTATCAAAGACCTATTATTATATTAATAGTGTAAGTTCTATTAGTTGGGATTTAGGTTCTGTCCAATAACTTGCTTTCTGTGGAAATAAAGGCTTTTTCTGACTTGGGCACTTATGGAACTGTAAAACCAGAAAAGTTCTGGGAGGCTTTGATTTCATGGTGGAGGAAACTGAGTCTCAAAGAAGTTCATGGGCAGGATCCAAATCACATTGCTGGCCAGGTAGTGTCAGAGGCCCGGTCTTCTCGTTTCTAGGCTGTGACCTTCTGTTCACAACAATTCCCTCAAAGGGACACAGACTACACCCATCTGCCCTAAGGAAACTAGAACAATGGAAAAGCACAGGAAAACATTGAAAACTCCAAAGCACTTTCTCTAGTGCATGGTCAAGTAATTTTACATAATGATGGAAGTTTATAGAGTAAATATCTAGATATAAATGAAATCTTGCTTCATTCTATGAAAATGTCTGTGTTGGAAAAAAGTCCTCTTAGAGCTGATGTTTCTCTGGCACATATTGTATTCTGTTCTCTCAGTTAGTGGCTGAGTTATTAAAGACAGCTGGGTCCATTGTTTATGAATACTATGGATGAAGAAAACCTAATAACAAGCCCCCAAATTCTTGAGTCCCCTCCCCTTCTTGTGTTGAGATGGAAACTGAAAAGAAATGCATTTTCCACCAACATCAAGAAGAGTCACTCCTGGCATCAGCAGTCACAT
This sequence comes from Cuniculus paca, assembly GCA_004365215.1. NCBI lineage: Eukaryota > Metazoa > Chordata > Mammalia > Rodentia > Cuniculidae > Cuniculus > Cuniculus paca. Next base: position 590 of record RJWT010003332.1, on the reverse strand, counting down.
TCACGAACTCAGATGGGTGGGGAAAGAGCCCTAATGCCAACACAACCTACAAGACAATGTTCAAAAGGCGTTAAAAACTCATCACATCCAATTAAAAAGCATGAAAAATTGAGATATATATCAGTATGAATGACTGGGTTAAGAAAGTTTCACATTCACTTTGAAATTAATTAATTCTATTATTGAATTTTTGTCCTTAAAATATGATCAAAGGATACTCCTTTGTAGTAACTGTGTTGATTGCTTACTGCACTATAAATTTAATGTAATCAGACCAAAAATGAAACAAGTGCTTCCTCCCGGTCCACTGTACTTAAGAGTATGTCATGGACAAATGGTGGTCATCCTTTTCATTCATTTTGGATACTAACATTTTCTTTCATTTAATTCCAATTAATATCCAGAGGCTTAAAAATCCTCACATAGCTTTCCAATTTAACATCTAAAGCACAAAATCGTTCATCAGGATCACAGTTAGTGTCTGACTCTGTTCTGTGTAGGTTCCGGTTTGGATCTAGAATGTCCCCCAAAGTCCGGTGTATTCAGAGCTGATGAAGGGGGCGCTGCGCCCATCTGCGGATCCAGCCACC
>RJWT010003331.1:0-36899 GCA_004365215.1 Cuniculus paca | reverse complement strand
ACCTGATGCCCAAAGTGAAGGAAGGAAAGGTTTATTTAGCTTACAGTTTCTGGGGATTTCAGTCCATAATCAGCTGGATCCAAGGCAGGGTGGCATGGCACTGGGGCAACACTTCAAGGCAGCAGCCAGAGCAAAAGAGGGCAGCCCTTCATGGTGGCTGCAAGCGGCAAGAGCAAACCACACCAAAGGCAAACACACCCCCATTCCGACCTTACATTGTATGTTGGCTCCACCCCTGGGCAGGTGCAGAACTCACACCGCCAATCCCAGCACTAGACAAGGAGTCAATCACAAATGCTAGATTCAGCCACTTCCGTGACTACGTGAGGCTTGGGGGGGGGCATCTATATACAAACTGTAACATGCACACATTGCAAGTATATAATGATGTATATCCTGAGTAACATCTTTGTGCATTCCTTCATTCACTTTCTTGATATTCACAAGCCCAAAGTGAGGAACAAACTCCAAATAACAGAGAAATTAAGATGAAAGTCAGCAAGTGCCGGCCATGTGCAGTGCTTCATTTCTGTAATCCTAGCTCTAGGGAGGCTGAGGCAGGAGGATTGCTATGAGTTCGAGGCCTGCCTGGGCTACATAGTCAGAACCTGTCTCAAAACAAACAAACAAACAAGTCAACAATTCTCTTCATTTGTTAATGAAATAAGAACTTAGTAGTAAAGTAGTAAATGAGTCAGTTTCCTAATTTTGATGGAGAAAAAAGAAATCCACCAGAAACAAGAATTCGGCTTCTCCACGTGACATGTATTTGCTTTTAAAAATATAGAAATAAAATCTTGTCAGTATTTGATCCTGTAGGGTATTTAGTATCTTTTATAAGGCATCATTGTTGTTCTAGAGTCACGTTATGTATTTTAAAGTGTTCAGTGTGCTCATCCTAACTGCTGGCGAGGCAGCGATTTTCGCCAGATGCTATGTGCTCCACAATGGGCTTCAATGACAGCATGCGAGTCAAGGGCCCGTGAGGAGTTGGAACCCACACAGGTGATTCTGAAGGAATTCTTCCCTGTCAGCAATTGTCAGCTGCTTAAACGTGAGTCGGAATAAGAGGAGGGGAGTGGGCCATGAAGGAACCAAGAAACAGGCAACGAAGGAGATAACTTTTAAATCTGGAGATGAACAAGAGGAACAAATGGAGACTAATCACAGTCCACTGCTTCCCAGTCTGGGAGGCTGACAGTTCTGAAGGAGGTGCGGCTTAGGTGAACAGGCCACATGGCTCTGACAAAGCCACTTGGCATGGCTGGATCTGTGGCAGTGACCACCGTGGGGCTGAGAAACACCAAAGGTGTGGGTGGGTCAGGCTAGGCTGTGGAGACTGCACGCTAGGCCGCCAGCAAGTTCACTCGCAAGTGTGTGCTGCGCTGATCGGCGGAAGTGTCAGCTGGGCTCCTGGCTTGACCTGCAGAACTGGGAGCTGCTCTGGGTGTGCAACACACTCAGCCTGTAGCTGCCACACTAGGGTAGAAAATTAGACACACCCAAAGCACGCATGGCGTTGGTCTTCAGAATCCTGCCGGCTGTATCTATCAACAGAGTTTCGTTGCGCCAGGTGGCCAGGAAAAATATTGACCATCCAGCTCTGATGTTGCAAGATAGGACAGAGAAGGGTAGATGAGATCTGAGAAGCAACAGAGTGATAGCTCATCCAGTTCCCCACCTGGGTTTCTGGGCTTTCATTAGGAACTTTTACACACATTAAAACTTATATGTGGGAACAAAACTGTCCTGTTTCCACCCATTTAGACACAGATTCCCTTATAGTACACAAAAAGTTTCTAATGCTTTCCAAAACTGGGAAGGTTCATAATTCTTCCAGGTACTTCACTAATAGCCAGCAATATTAATCATGCCTTTAAAAATGCTTGTGCCTTGTAACCTAAATGCTGTTAGAAAACTAAACTCTAACAACTTCGAATGTAAAATAGTAATTGATAGGAGAGAGAGAAAAATGATTAAAGTATGCAAAGAAGTATGTGGACATAAAGAGAAAATATACAAAGCTTCTGCAGTTCCTGTTTCCACCCTTGGTCTTGAGACTCTGGTGATCTATGATGCTCTTCTTTGTCTATTTCACCAGAAGGAACATTTGTCAAATGGTATGTCAACATTTTCAGGTGCTTAATCCAGTGAGTTCACCCAAATCTTCATTTTTTAGAGTACTAAATCCTCAACTGATTCACACAAAATGATCATAAGTAGACAATGCTGCAATAGTTTTGAGAATTGATTTATAATTTAGATCTGATATAATAACCTCAACTCAGAAGTAATTTCTTTGAAAGTATGTGACAAAACAGTTTTTTTTTATTTCTGCATGCCATCTCTGAAACTTGTACATTTCCCGTGAAAGCAGCCAACCTAAAATAACCTTTAAAAAAAGTTTCTTAGAAAAAACCTGAAAATATATGTAAGGCTAAAGAGTACAAAAGTAACTTTGTTTTGCTTTTTTGTCATTTAATAAAAACAGAAGCAATATACAGAAATGAAAATTTATGGATGATACTTTAAGGTTTTAGTTTTGAAGGAGCATGTGGTTGGTGATTTTCCCTTCCTTTTCTTCTGTACCCCTCTCTGTGATACACAGAGTTACACACACACACACATGCACACGCACACACACACACAGATGGATAAACACACACACAGGCACGTGCACACACACATACATGGCATCCGATAGCACATTCCTGATTATTTCAGTGAATTGTAAGAAAACATGAATCTCATCTCTTACTTTATGTTAAATTTTCCTGAGATGAACAGCATCAAACAGGATAGATCAGAGAGTTATTAAGAACACCACACGGGTAGATTCATAGAGCAATAAAATAGAATCAAGAGTCCAGAAATACAAAGGTGTCTAATCATATGATTTTATACAAGGGTGCCAAGATCATTCAATGTCAAAGATTCTTATCTTAAAAAACTGTGTCAACTGAGCAGCCCCAAGTAACAAATGAAACTAAACTCTCACTTTAAACCTTATAAAACAACTCAAAATAGAAAAAAAACCTATCTCTAAGATCAAAAACTATACATCAATTAGAATAGAATAGAGAAGAAATCATGCATAAAGCTGAGTTCATCATCAGTGGATTCTAAGTTATGATATCAAAAAACTTGAGTAAATTGTTCTTCATCAAAGTTAAAATTGCTTCAATAGATAACACCAAGAACATAGAAATACAACCAAAACTGGAGTTCATTGTGAATGTGATAAAAATGTCCTGGAAGAGTATGGTGATTACAGTTCATATCTGTGAATATGCCAAAAGCCATTGACTTGTACACATCAATAAAAATAAATGATATGAATATGGGTTAGTTATCAATAAGGGTGAATTGTTTAAAAAGAAAGAACACATAAAACCTAATTAGGGAACAGTCTATTATATTTTGGTAGCTAGTGTTGACTGTAATATATGGAGGAGATAGGGGTTCAGTAGAATGAAATAGAGACCACTGGAGAAAATAGGGTTTCCATGAAATAGCAAGGCAGTGAGAAGCTCTTTTCTCTGAGCAGTGTCAAGTTACCATGGATCACCGTGACATGAGCTGGTACCTGAGAGGAATGAAACATAGCTTTATAGCAAGCAATGGTGAGCCTCAGTAAGAACAGGAGTGGGGAGTAGTGGAAGGAGAGACTGTCTACTTCAATTATGTGTACTGGTGGAATCCATAACATGGTAAAACCAAAAGGGAGAGAATTGCAAACACTTTTAAGGAATGAGATTAGTATTTTAGGTCAATGCACTAGGCAAATAAGCATAATCAATGGAGGTACCTGTTGAAAGCAAAGAAAGAGAAAAAATAATTATGCATGCCAATAACACTCTTGTAAATCCAGGCATGAATCTCAGAGTGATAATTGTAGTCTCTACATCAACTGACATTGTAATGGAATATAAATCGAGAAACAAGGTAAAGGTCATAACTGTAAAACTTCAAAGCATTTGCTAGAAATTATAGACATGTAGAACTTTTTCTTTTCTAGTGGTGTCTCTTATCCATTCTTTCCTGGAGTTTTCAAGGTCAGGTGAAAACTTTCAACAATTCTGGAGCTGCAATCTGTCACATGTAGTGTATTTCCAGTGTCAAGAGGTCCAACCTCCAAATCTTTAGGTCAAAAATACACAAAGCTGTTTCATCAGTCAGCATTTCCAGTAGTTCTTCCCCGATTTATCAACTCATCAGTATTGGCAGAATTTGAAGAGCCTCACATAGATCATTTGTGTTGTGTTAGTGTCGTTTGGTTTGCTGGAGATCCAAATGAGATGCTCCTTTTCTGTTCTGTCCAACAAGCTGGTCATATCCTGATATCTCTTTCTGTTTAAAACAGGTGCAGTGATTTCTGTCAGCTGGAACCAAACTATCACTCAAGTAATTCAATTATTACTTACAGGTGTGATATAGGACGCACACTGTATGAATATTGAAAAAGTGACATGCTTACGTTTGTGCTGAAGTTCATTTTTAGTGACAGTTTCAATGTGTGTTTGTGAAACTTCAATTGGAGTTTTCTCCTAAACTAATAATTCAGTGATTATGGGTTGAAAAGAGGCTTCAATTACAGTACCTAGTACTATAAAAGCAATATAAGATAAAAAAAATTTAATGTCACTAAAAATAAAAAAATTATGCCAGAGTAATAAGACTGAAGCATTTGGCCTTGCAATGGGGTCAAGTACTGAGCAGCAAGCAGGGCCACACAAAGTGTTTGAGGACTCTGGAGTCTAGGCGAACCCCACAATGTCTCCAGTGGCAGCTGTGTGTGGCTATGACTTCCTGCAGCTGTCACCCTCTACCTGCAGATGACTGTGCAGATGGCATGCTAGATTCCAGTGTGAGTCATTGGAACCACAGAGAAACACAGTGACTCGCCCTCCAAATACTGAGGCTCAGTTTTTAATCTGCCTCTGCTTTCACCAATGCGACAGAGAATCAGTGCTGCTCTTGTTTCAACACTGGGTGGGGAACGAAGTGTCCTCCCCTGCAGGGGCCACCAAAGGAATTTCATGAGACAGAGCATTCTTCCCCTGCTTTTCCTAGTGAACACAGGTGTGATGGCATACACGTATGACCCCAGTACTCGGGAGGCCAAGGCAAGAGGATTGCCAGGAATTTGAGGCCAGCATGGGCTACATAGTGAGTTCAAGGCCAGCCTGAACTGCATAGAGAGACCCTGTCTTAAAAATAAGTAAGTAGATAGATTAAATATTTATATTTATTTATTTGATTATTTATTTATAAATAAAATAAAAATCCCCACCTAGTAGATGCAGGCATTTGAAGAAATCTCTGTTCAGGTCACTGAGATGAGGGAAACAGTGATCATGTACAATAAAGAAGAAACATTTGGCAAACATAGTTTAGGAGAGTCAGTAAAACACGCATGATTGCAATCCATTAGACAGCAAGAGCAATCTTGGGAAGCTGAATCTTATTTCTGTAGTGGCTACCTTAGAATATTTAAAAAATTAAGTTCTCAGATTACAGAATTTGAGAAATGACAGAGTATATACAAAAAGTACATAATGATGATCTGATCCATTAATAGAAGGGAAAGAAAGGAATTGATAGATGTCATACCCAATAAACTGTTTTATATGTGTTTGGAATGCCAACATGAATGAAGAACGAAAGGGAAGGAGAGCTGGGGCGTAACATTAGTGTTGGAGCACTTGCCTTGTATGGGTAAGACCCTGGGATCAATTCCCGGCATTGCACATGTACACACATGTGCACACACACACACACACAGGCACACACATGTGCACACACAGGCACACACACAGAGCAATGACAATCAAGAAAGCTATAAATAAACTAGTAGAGAATACCAGTAGAGAAATTAAATTTAAAGAGATCTAGTAGAATTACGTCCCATAACAATAATAATCAAAATAAAAATATCAACAGATAAATCTATTATTTAATATGTGAGTTAAAATACCTTCATCTTCCCAGTATGTCACTAACGCATGTAAAAATGAGATAATCATGATTTGGTCATTTTGTTGATTTTAATTTTGAAAATTCTCTATTTTCAAGAAACTTACAACCAATTAAAGAAATGTCAAATACCAGATGCAAACAAAGATTTTATTTTCCCTGCCCCCCTTTGGTTTGGGCTCTCAATGATTAAACAAATTCTTCCTGGAAATATAATTTTGGATGGAGCAACAGGCAGTATGGCAGAAGACCAATTACTACAAGACCCTTACTTATGAGTACCTTTCAGAAATAGTTGCAGTAATTCTTGCGTTGCAATTACGTATTTACAGTGAAGTACAGACAAGCATCTGGAATTGTGTGATTAAGTGGTTCAGATAGCATTCAGTTCAAAACACACATCTCGGGTTACATTGTTACTTGTCGTTCCCTTGTCATGTGTACCAACTCCATCAGGGACTAAATCCAATACAAACACCATTTTCAATTGCAAAATAATTATTGTTGGGCAAAGGCATGAACTTATTCAAAACCTTTAGAGTCTGTAAATGATCCTAAAGACCTTGTCATAACCTTCTTATAGTGTCTAAGTCAGGCCTTTTTCATAACCATCCTTTAATATGGCACCTTTACCTGAGCTGGGATGTTCTGCGATGCCTCTAAAGTTCCAAGTTACATTGAAAGGTAGCGATGTCAACACCAAAGGATCCTTTGTTTATCACATGCACTCCCTCCAAAATCCAGGGCCTAACAAATAATATGTCTCCAGCTATTGGTGATGGTACAAGCACAGCGATAGCATTTCCTTGTATAATGTATTGGAATTTTCCAAAGTGCCCACAAATCCTGGTATGACTCACACTACTGAGATACTAACAACTACAGAGATGTAATAAACACTGACATCATCACAATATGTACATGTATCTTTACCTGTGGCAAATAGATGTATTGCTATGCCATCTATGGCACCCAGAGTATAATTTCATTCTCGTTACTGAGCCAGCAATGAAGTATAAGAATGAAAGTCTATCAGTTTCAGTCACACAAGAATAAAATATTTCTCAGGATTTTTTTCTGATGTGAAATCAAAAGTAAACTATTTTTAGACCTATAACTATATTGCAAGTGCCAACACCTGTGTTAATTTGCCCTTCAAAAAGCATTCCATCCAAACCATCATGTATAATTGACCATATTACATGATTGATTCTTACTTTACCACAAATATTTAAAAAAAACCACAATCTGAAATTTGTACCTAATAAAGATAAGGTTTTAATCTTCATGAGTTTCCTGATGGTGGTGTATTATTTTTACATTCATTTATTGGTTTAGCTGCCAGTGACGAGCAAGAAAAAACTGACAAAAATGATATTTTCTGTTCCTTTCCTTCTATAATAATTTTTCTAACTGTATGGGCCAGGGAACCTCTATCCTTTTACGACAGCATCTAAATATCTCCTTGTCTACTAAATACTCTCGAATTTTAGAGGAGAATAGCACTGAGCTACATGGTCAAATGGATGCAAGCCATCTAGGATCTGATCACTCGATGTCTCTGCTACAGTTTGGATCTGGAATGTGCTCAAAGACTTGTTCCTCGGTGTAGAGCTTGGAGGTAGAAACTTAAAGATAGGCTCTCGAGGGAGGTCTTAGGTATGGAACCTTGCCCTGGAGAGAGATGGAGCCATGCTGCACCTGAGTGGGTAGCACACGCTCTGTCATGGTGTGTATACTGTGGACCAAAGCACAGGGCCAATCCTCATGGACTATAGACCTCCAAAGGTGTAAGCCAAAGTAAGCTTTATGAAGTTCATTGATTTTAAACACTTGTTACAGTAACAGAAAGATGAGTAACACAGCCTTACTCCAATGTGAGTAGTATTTTGATTTTGGAAGAAATAGAAGAGTTTTAAAAAGTATCTAATAATCCTAAAATGTCTGTGTGTTTCCATGTTACCTTGGATTACTCCCCCACAAATAACCATTTATATCTCAGTGGGACAAGTCACAGTATATATTGCAGTGTCTCTACTAATCAATAGGGGTTCTACCTATCAGAATGGATTTGCGCCTAGCACTTAGGTAGCATACTGTCAACTTTGTTTTTGACCATGAATTTGGGTGCGTGGTCCACAGAGTTACCCATTTTCCACCTGTGTGTTTTCACTTTTGGAGAGCCATTCTATCCTCAGAAATCAAGAAACCCAGTTATATTTTAACATTTTCTTCCACACATAGACTACAAAGGACAATATTCCTTTGCAAATATGCTGAGCTCCTTTATCTTAACAATGCATATCTGAATTTACAGGTGGAGGTGATGCCCCCTATGATGCAAACAATCATGGTTATTGGCAAATGGACTATTGGTATTTAGTATAATCATGTCAACATTTTCCAAAGGATATTGTTTGAACTCCTTCTTTTTCAGGTTGTTCAGGGATTTCCAGCATATTTGTCCTTATTCATTTCAGGCTCTATTGAGTTTAGGCTTTGGATAACCAATGTAGCCTACTATTAAATCCAGTTGTAGCTGCTCAAGGCAACAAGGGACTTCAGTCGCTGAATTTTCCAGTCAGATCTTCCATTTCTTATTTAGTAGGACACCCTCAGGTTCTACTCTCTTATGTGATTCACATACTACTGCTGAAACAATAGCCCAAGAATTGAAAATCTTTTTAGTGCACAAGTGATTGGTTTCCAAAGTTAGCCTTACTTATATATCTCCATTGATTAAACTTAAGATCTACTCTAACCTTTATTGAGGACTGTACATTATGAGTTGCTTTTGTGAAGCAGGTGCCCCTATTTTAATCTTTGATTACTTTTATGTAGTAAAAACCAGCCGTTCTCTTGATAAGTAAAAGAGGTTGTTCCTACTGGCAAGGAGGAGTATAAAGATTCATGTTTCTTAGTCTTGTCTATGTCCCACTCCAAAATCCATATTCCACATCATCATATGCAGTGCTTTTGCACTCCTGTCCTAATTTTAACATAAAATCTCCGTTGTGAATTATCACTTCCCTGGCACTTTGCCTTTACATGTCCTGTGACTGATTACTCAAGATAATCCCTAGCCATGTTGGAAACTCAACCTCATAAATAAGCAGCTTCTCCAAACCATGAAAGGTGCGTTTTTGTTTTTTCAATCTTGTATGAGTTGAATGCTCAAGATTTTCTATTTATTTTTTACCCTGTTTACCCTCTATAAGATCTTTATCAGTTAGCATTGGATGTATAAGAAACAGGTCTATAGCTCGGTGTCACAGAAAACTACTATTTACATAATTTTTACACCATAAATTGAAATTTTGTCTTGGATTCTCCTGGGCACTCACTGCCAATCATAAGCACATGTTTAACTTCCAAGTCAAGGGGTCAACACACCTAGGGATGACCTCAGCTCAGATAGTTCTGTACTCTTCTCCAGGATTTCTCAGACTTCAGGAGGTGAGCCCAGAACTAGCTCAGTGGGGAATCAACATAGTCCCAAGAAAATGAGCCACAGTGTTGCAGTGTTTAAAATTGCCCCTTCCTAACCTCTTCTTTATTCCATGGGCTAAAATCACTCGTGAGGCAAGTGCAAATTTAAGGACAATACAAATGAATGTCATCTCTAGATAAACAATGATGCAAAATTACGCTATGGAAGCTATGTCAAAACGTGTGAATATGAACGAAAGTAAAGTATTATAGCAGATTTCCATAAGAATGTTAAAGTAAAACAGCTAAACCTCCAATCCTCATATCCACTGCTGTTGCCAAAGTGACCAAGTGCTAAACTAGTGACTGCCCCATGCCTTTCTCTTCACCTGTGCTCCCCAGTCCCTTCATATCAGAAACCTTGATCATTTGTAAGATGATATCCCCACAAGCCATAAATTCCCCTGGCCCTTTTTTTCCATCGGGGGAGTACTTTAATCAACAAATATGCGAACATAGGCAAAAATCACGCAGTTGTGTTTCTTAGGCTACCTCCAGGGGAAAAAAATACCTTTCAGTTTAGAGTTGGTGCAAGCCATGGGTAAGACACACCAATAAGGGTAACTGAGGAGAGTTTAATACGAGTGTTGTTTATAATAATGCAGTAAAACAGTAGGAGCAGGTACCACAGGAAACAGTTATGAGCTATTGCAATGAGCTAGTATCTTCTTGAACTCTCAGGCCCAGTTGGTAGGTAAACACTATTTCCATTTTATAGCGAAGACTGCTGAGAATGTTTGATTTTCCTTTTACTTGAGTGATGTGTGGATGCATGAACAACAATTTTCAGAAATAATAAAGTGGTCAGTTTGTTCACATTTAAAAGACCAGAGCCTCCCTCTCTGCTAGTCTTCATCAAGCATAAAAGTAATAACGTTAACAAACATTCTGTGATCTATAGGAAAATAGACAGCATTATAAAAATTCAACTGGGTAGTCCATGAAAAAGTACTTAGTCTGCTTTTTGTAATATCTCACCTCTCAAAGCATGGGCAATACAGGCAAACACAGACATGTACACACATGTGCATGTGTGCATGAGTGTGTAATTCATGACTTTGAGCAGTAAAGTGCTCTAGTTAGAGTGATACTATTAATGCTAGTAGGAAGTGACTAATTCCTACCTAGTGCTTGTATCACAAACTCTTTGTCACAAGCTCTTCTTATGTTGCTCATCTTGAGCAATATGCAATCTGATGTAGTCCAGTTTTCTATTCTGTGCCATTAGCACTGATGTTAGATATCACAACAACATTGCAAAAATAAAAGACAAAAATACATTGACAAACAAAAAATGCATTGACAAAAATACTTTGATAGACAAGACAAAATACATGATTTTTAAAAAGTCAAATTGTGTGAAAATATCTTATTTCCTGACAAGTAAGTTTTCTTTGAATTATTCTAACACTGTAAATAATAGTTTGCTTTTTATCAAATTTATACAGAACTTCATGAGAATAGAGAATGCCTTACCAAGTCATGAAAGGAAGAAGTAAAATGCTAGGAGTTATTATCAAAACTAACATTTGGATGGATGAGGGTACAAATAAATGTTACCTGCCCTCTAGAAACATTTGTTATATAGGAATAAACTTAATAACCTAATTGACTATTCTTTAATGCTTTCCTATATAGATTTATCTCCACTTAATGTGGCAAATTATTGTTCAAGGTATGACACGTAAACACAATTTATAAGAAAATATGGAATAAATTTGCCTTTTAAATATTTTCTTCTCAATAGACTTCTCAATAGACTCTCAATAGAAAGGGTCAAATGTCATATATTGAAATTGGAATAAAATTAATGCCTAAGAAGAATTGAAGAAAACTTCAATTTCCTTTCCTGTATATCTGAGTTGAGTTAAGCTCGCTGGTTGAACAACTTCATTGCTATTATGACTGATAAGAACACATTGATAGGAACAGGTGGTAAAAGTGCTGACATCCTTAGAGTGGTCTTTAATTAAAATGGTTTCTGGTGGAGATTTGCAGAGAGGGTATTATCAAAGTGCCTAGAACTTTATTCAGAAAACATACAGAAAACATGAAGACACATTTGTAATATGTCTTTACATGAATGTTAAATTTTCAAAAGTTCAGCCAAGTGTATATAGCGGTCTGTGAGTTTAGTTTTCTGAAGTCAGGGCTAGATGTGTTTGATGATGACATTAGGCAGACAGGAAGAAAACCTGGGTGGAGGAGAAGGACTTGAGTGAAAGAATGGAGAACAGAGGATGATGCGGTTGTATCCTTTCTCTGTCCTGCACTGGCCTGAGGTGAAATTTTATTACTGGAACCATGACCAACCCAAATAACAAAAGTGCTTAAAACAGGATTTTTCTTTTTGGGGCACAATCCATCTTTCAATTAGGAAAAACGAAAAAGCATGGAGGATAGAGAAAATTTCCCACATCTCATCAAACTCTTTCAGGTTTTGAAGTTTCAGAGCTGGAGATTATGGAGTTCTTTGATTTCATCAGAAATCTCGCGCGAGCGCTAACTCACAGTGCACTGACCCTGTAGAGCCTCTGCTGTGAGCGCTGTTCTGCCCACACAGAATTCTGCACTTTGAGCCCTGGGCAGTGGCAACCAGCCCATGTGTGAGGGGCTGGAGGCAGAAATGCTTGAAGGAGGCGCCCTTGCTAGGATGTGTGAAAGCAATTCCCTACTGCTAAGGAGAACGCGGGACTCCAGACAGCAGCTGTGGAGAACTGAAAATTGGAATGGAAACACAAGCCGTGAGAGGACGTAGCTCAGAGCCTCTTTGACATCCACCAGAAAATACTGCGGAGAGCACTGACACAGAGTAACAAGTCACTCAAGTCCCCGTCTCTCCCGACATCAAGAGAAGAGGCTTACTCTAGAAGGGAAGGATGACAGTCTCCATGCAGTTGGGAAGTGAACAGGACTCGAGATAGCACCAACTAGCGAAAAAACAAAAGCTGTGAAGTCTGTCTGCCTACCTTGGCATTGCTACTAGCTGTGGCGTCTCCAATGGAAATCTTTTCTCCCTCTCACACGACTTCCGAATGATTTTGTCTAGTCGGTGACAAGACTTACTTTGTTCTTGCTGATTTTTAATGTGTGGGGAGTCGAAGGTGTTTCATTGTTAATAAGAATAATCCAATCATTGTATTTTGTAGCTATAGATCGGTAAATAATAATTAGTAAAATATTTCAGTGAAGTTGAGAGACAACGAGATATAGAACATCTGTCACGTGGTTAACTTTAGTGTTTGAGAAGAAGCAAAGCATGCAGATGAACTTGTGAGAAGGACTAGGAGGAAATGAAGACAATACCTCAGATGCAATGCTCGGGAGATCAGTGTAGAGGTTGGAGCTAGGGGCTGGTTAGCAAAATGAACAAGGAAAAGACAGTAAGTTTAAGATATTGAGAAAAGGGTTTGTGATGTAGTGCAGATGGCAGCTGAAAACTGGATGCAATTAACAGTAGCTAACTCAAAAATATTTCTCAAGTAGTATTTCATGAACTAATATTTATGGAAATGAGAAGACATGACTTGAAATATGTATTGATAGTCTTATAAAATGGCTAAATTTTCAGAACATTCCTTTCCTGTAACTTATAAGTATGTTCCTATAATTTATAACTTATAATCCTCAAGTTACTTAATATAATTACCTTTTCTAGAAAACAATAAATCATGATCTACTTTTAGTCTCTTTTATTTTATGAATTTAAACTCCAAGTTGGAAACCCATTTTCTGCTTAGGAGCCCATTATGGATTGAATTTTGTTGCCCCCCAAAACCCATTTGTGGGTGTAAACCACAGACTTCACAGAATTCAGAGAACAGGACTTTGAGAGGAAGTTAGGACTGAAGAAACTCGTGATGAGGAAGACTTACTCTGATGTGACCAGTGTCCTTTGGATGTGAGGAAGAGACATATATACGTCACTTGAGAACAAGAATTTGGTCACCTGCAGGACACGGAGGGAGGTCTCAGGAGAAACCAGATCCTCCAGCACCTTGGTCTTGGATTTCAAGTTTCTGGAGTAATGAGAGGTAATTTTTTTTTAAGTAACATAGCATGAGGTATTTTACTATGGCATTGATAGAAAACTAATGTTAACACCTTAAACTTGAAGAAATTAAATTGTCTTCAAAATCCTCTAGCGAAGTGTAAATGTGGTTTGTATGTTTTATGTAACGGGGTAATATGTTACCACACAACCTGAATGGTCAGTGGAGACAAATGACTTCTCAATTCGAAGCTATAAAAGAACCAGGATGACATTTTTTCAAAAAACCATCCCAAATTCCACATAATCTCTGTCAGTTAGGTACATGTTTCACACACACACACACACACACACACACACACACACACAGAGATAAAAATGCCGGTAGCATCTTCTGTAAGATATACCCAGTATATCTTTGAGATATTTCCAAGTCTCCCATATAGTGGTAATGATCAACCAAACTCATTGCAATGAAAGACTAATAAAAATAGGAAAAATATTATACCACTGACAAAAATCAAAGGTTTTAATAAAGCTTACTAGTTTTACATTCATTGAATTTTTGGTGAAGAAATTCAACCATGAAAAGTTTTACAGATTGAATTTCTGAACTTCTACAAAGACAAGCCTGAGAGCTACACAACATTTTTCTGTGAGATAGTAAATATCTGTGGCATAATAAAATATTTTTTTCATTATTCACTAAGTTAAAATGTTTGATTAATCAAGAGTTTGGTTTCCATTTGATTGAATGGTTTCTAAATGGAAGCGCTCAATTCAAATGAATTCTTTATATGATTAAATGTACTGCAAATAACCTTATGCATGATTTTTGTCATTTAAAGGGCAACACTTCAAAGATTAGGCTTTTTATTTTATTCTGTTTTCTAAGTGGATTCTTGTACAGATTTCATAATGTCTTTGAATTATCTCTACATCCTAAAAGCCTTCAATTGGCCTGAATATTTTCAGATTGTGCTTCAATTTAGAATCAGAATAAGCGATTCAATCAGCTTGGTTCTATTTTAATCAATCTTTCCTGTGTAATCAAATTACCATACTTGAATAAACTACATTCTGATTTGATAAGATAAATATATTCACCAATAGTCGAGACACAGCATAATTATTATTTGTATCAGAGGGTTGTGCACATGAGAGTATAAATGCTTACGAAAAGGAAATAAGTGATAATTACTCACAAATTCTTTCACCTGTTAATAATTGTTTTTAATGTTTACATAAAAATACATGATGAACACAGAGGAAAGAAGAATTAAAATGGCATTGCAAAAAGGCCAGTAGAAATTTAAGAAGCCTGTTAAGATCTTCTGTCCCTACAGTCACATTCATCTGTGTGCTGTGGGATTAAGAGAAGACCTAATAAAACAATAATCATGGCACCATCACAGCTGTAACTCCCTCAATCAAACCGATGCTGCAGTGTCATTTCCTTTAACTCCCCTGATTATCATTTTTCATTTTAAAAAAGAAAAACAGAAAAAAGGATAGAAATGATACAGAATTTCAAAAAAAAAAACTAGAAAATTAACACTAACTAATATATTGCATATTGTTATCTTAGAAGTAGTTGTTCAGGTTACAAGATTTAGGCACAAAAAATGATCAAACAATGAAAGCACAAACTGTTCTTTTGGATGAACTAACAGAGATTAGTAGTACAGTTATCTACCTTGTATATATATAAATAAATATATATGTGTGTATACCTATATACCTATAATCTTTTCCCTTCTTCCTTTTCTCCTTTTCCCTATCCCAGTTGTTCTTTCCTTTTGAGCACTTTCTTTCTCTTTCATTATCACAATATCTATTGTACATTTTGGATCATCGTTATCATTTTTAAAAGAAATTTCTTCTTTTTAGTGGGTTAAGAGCATGGCCATAGCCTCAGTAAGAGTGGTATTGATGTCTGTGTAATTATTAAAACTATTAAGTTGCTGCTACTGTAGTCGCAATGCTGTATGCATCTTTAAAAACGGGGAAAATATGACTTTGCTTTACAAACATGGGCTTGAATGGTGATCAAGATTTTTGATGGTGTGAGAAAATGAAGGTGACCTCAAACAATGTAATAGGAGCGTTTATAGCCCACACAGCACTCTGTGGAGGCCAGCGATGCTTCAGGTGCTGTAGACTTCTGTCTCTTGTGGGCGATACACACCTGCAGCAGATTCAAGGGAACAGACATTCGTTTTCTTTAACCTTCAGGTTTGATGTCAAGTAATAGACATGAGTTGATTGTTTCAGTGCTGCACACCCATGGCCTGGCCACCATTGTTGCTGCTCCAACTGATGACTCACAGTCACTCTTTTGCTTATCGTAAACGTTTCAAGGAAATCGCCCCCAGATTTTCATCACTGATAGCATCACTCTTTTAACCACAATTATGAGGGTCTTGCAAACCAGGTTTGGCAGATTCTTGTACAGAAAATAGATACTACATCAGGCCCAGGACTCCTGTTCTTTAAAAGTCATCATGGCAGGTTGCCCTTGCCCTGTGTTCATAATGTCTACAGTATTTCCTGACAAGTGAGAGCAGCTTGCTGTGCTGAGGGTACCTGTGCAAACATCTACTTGAAATAGAACACCTGGAATTTGGTGAATGCCAGGTGCACATGACCAGCTCTGCTGAAAAGAGTGAGTGCCCAGCCTCTCCTGAGTTTCAGGTTGGTATTTCACACACGTTGCCCTGACTCTCAACTGGGAGAAAGGAGGTTCATGTTGTGCAAGTCTTCAGAGAAAGGATGCTTGGCAACTTCCTCCTGGACTCCCCCAGACTTTGCTCCATATACTTTGTATTAAAATTTTATCTCTACTCTTTCTCTCTAATAAGTTGCAGTTAAGAATACAACCAAAAAACTTAGTCCTTCTAGCAAGGCACTGAAACTAGTGATTATTGTAGACTCCAATACACTTTCCTTATCTGAATGAGTCAACTGACATTCACTTTCATATAAGTTCGTTGAAATTTCTTATTAAATAAAGCCTCATACCTATCTTACTAAAGAGTTTGTTATTTACTTTGGTAATTTATTTGTTTACAAACTCCATTTCTGTAACTGTTTCTTTCAAACTTGAAATTATAAATAGTCTTTTGGGGCTAGAGAGGATAACATTCCACTTTAAAAGAGTGGTTCTTTTAAATATATTGACTAATGTTTATTCTAAAAATTATTTAAAAAATTATAAAATATTATGTTTCAGTATGCCTCCATCTATGTGCACAAAGTTATATGTATCTTGCAATTATCATGATTCTGCTACTGGAGAGTGTTGCCAGTATTTCTTGATCTTGGATGACTGCATTTTTTCCAAATTATGCTAACAGTTCACAGTCTCATATTAAAATTACACAGAAGACAATGATGTTAAGATTTCACTGCCCATACTCCCACCTCCCCCTCACTACTCATGGAGTCTATCTTTAAAACATTCTAGCACCAGAAAAATGAATCATATTTTCACATGAAAATTAAATACTATAAAAGCAGTTAATGAAGGATTCAAGATAATCTACATACAATTTTCTTCAGTACTGTAATTAAAAGGCAAAATGGAATTAGAAACTTTTCAAGCAAATTACTAAATAAACAACATCAGGAGATAATGACTGTTAGATAAATTAAAGTGATTGGGGTTCGTGACATTGCCAATCTGAATACAAAAATGTTAAGAGAGTGAAATGTATGATGAAATCATAGCAACGAACAAAATACAGAGACAGGGAAAGGTCTGTGAAGAAATGGCATGGAGCTAGCTGGGTAGGAATTTTGCACAGAAAGGACAACTTTGCTTCAGTGATCATTGTCAGGAGGAACTTTGGCCATGATGTTATTGTTCATATCTTTTACATATGGTGTTTGCAATACCTCTAATAGCTTTAATTCTAACAAGCGTACACTCAATTTCAACCTGATGTGAATGAACAAACAGGCCTGATTATTAGATAAGATTGCTGCCTATAAAATTTGTTGGAGGCTCTTGACTTTTAAATATATTACTTTTTTAAAAATTCCAGGATATTGGGAAAAGATCTCACATACATGCATACACACACACACACACACACACACACATTTTAAAGGTCACATTTTTTTTTTTTTTTTTTGCGGCACCGGGGATTGAACTCACAACCTTGCGCTTGCTGGGCAGGCACTTAGACCGCTGAGCTAGATCCCCAGCCCTGGTGCTTTTGAGACAGGGTCTCACTATGCCGTTCAGGCTGGCCTTGAGCTCACTTTGTAGCCCAGGCTGGTCTCGAACTCACAACGATCTGCCTGTCTCAGCCTCCCGAGTGCTGGGATTACAGGTGTGAGCCACCACGCCCGGCTAAAGGTCACATTCTTTTAGATGTGTAGAAAGAGAAGCATGGTAAAAATGAAGCATCACACTGAATGAGATTGGTAGAAGTATAGAAAGAGAGTAAGTGATTAAAAGGTTCATAACACTGGACATGGTAGAGTGACAGTGCTCTCTAATGGAGAAACCCGCAGGCACAAACATTTTTAGCCTAGGGTCCGTGGGAACATGTGGCCCTGGACAGCTTGCAAAGATCACAGTGTTTAACATTACTATGGAAATCTTAGAGGCATTTTTTATGCCTGTGCCATGTGGTAGTGAGGCTTGGACAGCACAGGGGACAAGGCGATGCTGCAGGGAAGGCACAGCACAGTGCTAATGCTGCACTCACCACACCCACTCAGAGAGTGCGAACCCACCAGTGTCATCATTCTCATGGACCTGTGCCACCTGGCAGGTGCAACGCAGCCCTCACCAATAATACTCCTACCCACCTGCATGTGAGTATACCTGTGAAGACAGGTGTGCATTGCTATTAAATAAACACTTCAGCATTTCATTTAATTAGTGTGCTTTGGCTTGTTTTGTTATTTTTTAAAATGATATACTAAGTTAAAATGATTTTATCACATATGAAGTAGAATAGCGTATCGAGGAGGTTTTTGCTCATGCTATTGCTATAGTTGCATGAACAGAATTGTTAAGAGTAGAATAATCAATGTTTGCTTATTAGTCGTTTTATTTCAACATGGCTTCAATATCACGTCAAAAGAAAACAGGATCCACAGAAAGGAAAACTGTGAAAGTAGATTGTTCAAGGCAGAACAGAGGAGTACTTTTTTGTTGAGACAAATATGGAACTGTGCTTAATTTGTAGGAAAATTGTGTCAGCTTCAAAGTCACAATTTTAAAAGACATTGTACGCAAAGTCATGCTGCAAAATTAGATGTGTATCAAGAAATGTTTTGTAAAGATAAAACATGCAAGCAAAAAAAAATCTGTCATCTAAACACTTCTTAAAATTATTAAATTCAAGTCACGCATGGTAGCTCATGCCTGTAATCCCATCATTCGGGAAGCTGAGGAAGGAAGATTGTTGTAAATTCGAGAGCAGCCTGGGCTACAAAGTGAGTTCAAAGCCAGCCTGAACTGCATAGTGAGACCCTGTCTCAAAAAGATAAATAAATAAATAAATAAATAAATATTATAATTCAGAGCTAGTTCTGTGGGAGCAAATCTGATGGCAAAAATAATTAAAATCAATTACTGAAGTTGTTAGCAAACTACAGAAAGCATGGCAAATATAGTTTGCCTTGATTTTAAAGAATGGCTTTTCTAAAATCGCTTTGTCTCACAGATAGCCAAACTGAAGAAACAGGAAAACCTGCTGGGCAAGATTTGGAAAGTAAAGCTGTTGGTTTCAAATTTCATGCTTTGGCAATGGATGAAAGCAATGATGTTACAAATACAGGTCCACTAGTCGTCGTTACTAAAGTTATCAATACATGTGAAGTCGTTAAAGAAATGGCTTTTTTGATTTCTCTAAAAGACACCAGTACATCTCTTCAGTTCCACAAAGCAGTGTAAATTAATGAAAACTATTTTGATTAACCTTTTCAGCATATCTGGTGTAGTTACTGATAACACCTATGCATTGACTCTTGAAAAGGAGGGACTTAGAAAGGTGATAACCACCACCAACAGCTGATGTTTGTTGAAATAGCTGCATCAAGTAAATAGATGCTTAAACCTTTAAAAATGAATGTCATGCAAATCATCATAAAATCTAAACTTTCACTAGGTTTGATGGATTACATCATCACCGGTTGCAGTAATTCCCTAGAAGTATGGATACTGATTATCAGGACATTTTTTTTCTTGTTCAGTGCATGGCTAGCTTTATAGGCAAGTTTATAAATAGAAATCTCAACACTAATTTGGAGGGAAACAAAGTAGACGTTGCAAGACTGCAGCTGTCTGTCATCAAGTATTACAAACCTTTCAAAAATGCTATTATTATTGGCAAAAAATTCCTATACCACCCTGTGTTAGAATTCTAAATAATTTTATATTCAAATTTATATTTAAATAATTTTTTATTTATACGTACTTATTTTTATTGCTTATAATCTTAGGTTGTGGTGTCCAGCAGTGTGCAAGAGGGCCCACTATTCCTCTTACTAACTACAGAAATTCCACCCTGGATCAAAGCTGACTTTACTGAAATAGCTTTATTTAGGTAGGGTATTTATAATGAAAATTGCTTCCTTAAAATACACAAGCATGCTTATTGTGCCTTTGCTTCCCAGTGTATATAAATCTTAGGTTGATAGTCTGTAGTCTATTAAGTGTTCAAAAACATCACATGCTGAAGAAACACAGCTCACACCATAATTAAAACTGCTTTACTGTTCAAAAATGCCTACGAAAAACGGAGCCATAGCTTTGCTCAGGGCAGAACTGTCTCAAGGCCTCAGCGTGTAGAAAGCACAAGGTCTGTGAAGCACTGTCAGAAAGACAGTAAATAACGTGTGCTGGTTTTCTCAAATCACTATTTTTACTTTTCACAGACTAACCACAAATTTTTTTTAATGTGCATAACTCTGTTTTATGATTTGTGTCCCTGAATTCTCTTTATTTCTGGAAATTGTCCTTGGACAATTAATTCTTCCTCTACTGGATCCTACTCCTCCCTGCACGTACGCTCAGTAGCAGCTCAGCTCATCTTTTTGAAATAGGAAGGGTTTTTACCTATGCAAGTTTGTCTGAAACAAAAATTGATACACAAGTAAGCTGTACTTAAAAAGTGTTTGATATTTAGAAAAAGTAGATCTCTGTAGAAGTATAAACTGTTCCCTGACTCTGGATTATCTCTGGGATTTTATATTTTATCCATCATAAACCTAGAATTTTTATTGACTTTTGAGTGGCTGGAAAAAAAATTTTAAAATTTGTGGCTAATGTAAATATATTTATTACGATGTTATGATTTATTATACATGGTAGTAAATAAGCTAGTGAAAGTCACATATATTTTAAGAAACATAAGTTCTAGGCTCAATCACACATAATTAGTTATAGGATAGAACGGACAATTATTTTAAATATTTATTTTTAAATATGTATGCTTGCAAAATTTTCCCACTCTCTAATAATTAAGGTTTGGAACACTGTTCAAAACTAGCTCGTATTTTTTAAAGTCAAATAAAACTTCTTCAGAAAATATTTCTGGTGAAGATTCTATTACTTATTTTCGCTTAGCTCTAATTCAAAGAAATGTGTAAAACCTTCCTTTCTCTTTCCCACACTGGTTAACTTCAATTACCTTAGTTTAAAATCCACTGCTTTTCTGAAGAATATGGAAATAGGCAAGTGTTACCTAGTACTTTTTTGAGAATATTTTGTCCCCCAGGAAATGGTTGGACTTTAATCGCCACTCCAAGAGCACTGTACTTTTTAACTGCCGTTGAGGTGTCTGCTACAAAAAGAATAAAGAGAAACATCTGATAGCTTTCTTGATGAGAAACTGCAGAGATTTCAATGCACTTTTTTGACAATGTAAAAAGAGCCTCAGGAGCAGGTTTTTTTCTTCAGATGTTCCTTATACTTATGGTTTTCAGCTCCAAACATAAAAAAGACAAGCCAGGATCCTTCTCGCCTCCAAGTACTAAGGAAAAAAAAATGTGTTAAATGCTAACAACTTCTCATGTCAAGAAATGACATTAGTTTTCTTTTTCAGCTTTTAAACTAAGATCTGAGAATGTCACAGGCTTCACTGATATTTCAACTCATTTCCTGGGCCAAGGTCATACCTGAGCCGTAGATAAACAAGGACAACCAGAGCATGTAGATTAAATGCTTCCATGGGTGAAGAAGTCAACAGGACGAAGGCAAGTTGCAGTGAAAAGGCAAAAGTTTTCCTCCTTATGAAATGAGCCCATTTTCCTACTCCCAAAATTCTACATTTGTATTAAAGTGCTTCATTATTACTTCTTTCTATTTTCTGATTTTAGTGCTTAAACTTCCAATTCAATCCGTGTGCTTGAGTAACACAGGCAGAGGAGGCATTTGGAAGATTTGTGCTTTGTTATTGCTTTGCTTTCTGTCTTTTCTGCTATTTCATAAAAGTTTTGCATCATTATGTATTTCATAATGACTCCCTTAATACTATTCCATGTTTTTTTAAATTATATTATGGTTTGATTTTTTTCTAATTCTCAGTCCTCAACTGGTAGTATTCTCACAAGACCAACATAAGAACTGGCAGCCTTGAAATGTTCGACTTCCTTTTATAATTTGTTGTATTTTACTAGGTACAAGTAAAAAATTAAAACCAAAGGGGTTTCTGTTTGCATGTGTAAAGCTTCTGTATTGACATATTCTCTTAACAAAATATTTATTTCAAGAATATTCAGTAGGAACAGCCTTGATCTGTCTGATGATTTTACTCAGTATGCACTTTCTATACCAAATAAAGACTTCAAATTGTATATTTAATACAATCCACGTTCCCTTAATGTAAGGCAGAAAACAAATTAAGCATGATGAATGAATTACTGTAAGTCCTCATCTTTCATTGGTATCAAGGAAACTATCGAACAGTGTCAAATATAAACGCAGGTGTAACATGGAAGTGAAATTTTTTAAAAGATTTTTCTATTTTTTTTTGTAGTGGAATACAGGTTTATTTTCAAATGTATACATCACTGAACAAAAATTGTCTGCACTTAGCTGCATTTTCCAAACAAAGATTTCCATCACTTTTTTCCTCTAGTGGTTTACAATAAAAGGAATTTGTTTAATGTTTATATGGAAGAAAGTTAAATTACCTTACTGTTTGTGTCTCTTAGAAAAAGAGTCTTATTCCATAATACAAAAATCACTTTTTTGATATTTCTGGTCCAAAAGTGAATTTTCCACTTGTGTTGTTTAATAATAAATGAATTTAATATGTGTGAGTATATATTCTTTGTGTAGGCTATTCCTCACCTTTAATATTAACCTTTGATCTTAAATATGAATAGAATGTATCTTCATACTTTTCATCATAAATTGTGACATGCAACTTAAATCCTTTATGCAGTAAAGGAAATTACATTTATTAAGTATATACTGTGTGCTTGACAGAATTATAATTACTTTCCAAGAATTGATTGAGTGCTTTCAAACCTGAATGCCACTACCATACACTTTCTATAGTAATACAAAGAAAGGTATAACTAGTCAGTTTAATTTTACTTAAAATTGAAGTGTGATGCAGTATTTCAAATTGGAAGCTTCACTTTAAACACTTTTTCCTTCCTGAGCCATAAAACAGTAAGATTAGACATTACTTCCAAGAGAGCTACTATCCTAAAAATTGAGTGGTAAAGATATGTGGAGAAATGCAACTTACTGATTTTATAAATGTAGTTTTTAACTTTTCTGAAATGAATTAATGGATCATTCCCTAATATATAACAGCTTCTCCAGTCAAAGGGTCACTTGCTAAAAACAATAACTGAATGCAAGACATTTTTGCACAGTTTTGAAGGCAGTACTTCCTTTTTGAGTGTGATGATCACGTTTATCACAACAGTGGATAGGTGTGCAGTGAGGAAATGTTAGTCTCTGAAATAACCTCAATCTAAGTTTGAAAATGCAAACATCTGGTGACCTTGCCTCCTGCACTGTCGTACTTGGGGTCTTTTGTGCTTCCCAGAGCCCGAGCCGCCTGCAAGGCCCCTGAATCTGGGCATTGCTTCAGCTGCCTGCTCCATCGTATTATAAAGATGTACCCAGTCTCTGTGATGTGAATGATGTTAACATCCCCACAGTGATCTATCAGACAGCTTTCTGTTACTGTAACAAATACATGGGAGATGTCAACTTACAAGTGGGAAAGGGTGTTTTGAAGCACAGTGCTGGAGGTTTGTGCCATGGTCAGTTGGTCAGTTACTGGACACGGTGGCACACTGTGGCCAAAGGCACAGTTCAGGGAGACTGCTTGGCCAGGAAGGGAATGGAGGAGAGGAAGAGACATGTCCCACAGCCTCCTTCCCAGACCTGCTCCTAGTAACCAAAGAATACACACAGGGCCTCGCTGTGCATTAATACAGCACCTCCTGTAGCACCACGCTGGGAACCAAGCCTTGAATAGACAGGCCTTTGGGAGACGCCTGTGTCCTAGCAGCCACAGTGAGGGATCTTTCTTTTTTAATAATATCATTCGTTACGCTTCAGACACAAGGCCCCTGGTCGTGAGATCTTTCTGGCAGCGTTCTGTTTGTGTCAGATTATTATAGCAGCATGGTATAGTTCTAAATAAGTTTTTGGATTCCTTGGTCTTTCATTCAACAATAATCAAAGAGAATTAAAAATACTACCATCCCACCATGATATGGAATGGGATCGAACGTACTTAAATTTTAACAAGCAGTGATACATTGAGAAAAATAGAGCCCTTATGGTTTTCTGATATTGACAGGAATTGGTACCCTCCAATGCCAACAGTCCTGGAGGGGCAATGATAGGGCCTGGCCATGACATGTTTCACCATGCAAATGCCACTCTCTGTATAGGATTAAGCAGAAGGTGATCAGCAAGTCAGGGTAAAAGCAAAGGAGGTATGTGCTCACAATCAGAAAGAAAGAAGTAAAAATTCATCGTGTTTCATGTGTGTATACAGGACTTACTGGTTAGAATAATTTAAACTCCCTGATTACTTGCTATTTTATTAGAATTCACTATAAAAATAATATTCTAGCTATCTAAAACCTGTTGTATTGTTTTTGACCAATAAATATTTTGAAGGCTATCATAAACAGTGAAGACTGTTTTAAAAACAAAGCACTCTTTCTGTGTTCCAAAATTTTCAGTCAAAATGGGAAGCCCAATTTACCCCTCACTGGCACCTTAATAAGATTTCCAAAATGCAAATCTAACTTAGATGGAGAAAGCCAGCTGTGAAAGTGTGTTGTGCTGACAAGACCCTGCGATTTCAGCAATGTAATTTAGTGCTGTTCAGCTTTAGTGACCTTTTAAAGACTAAAATAAAAACATTATTCTCTGTGGTCTGAATCATTTCAGCAGCTTCAGCTCTTAAATTTTATAATATAAACACTTCAAAACAAAGGAAGTCAGTGGGAATACAAGGTGAAAAAATTGTAATAATTACAGAACATGGGGCCATAACCTGTAATGCAGTTATTTGTCAAGATAGACCCAAATCTTTCATTTTTCCCTTGATTATCTCTCTGGTTATTGCATGAACATTTTGTTTACTTGCATTTTTAAAGTATAACAGTTAGGGTCACTGTGCAAATTGTTTGTGCAACTTTTTCTTTAACTGTCAAGTACAGAGGCTACCACTGAGGCAGGAGTGGTAGACCAGCAGTGCTGAGTCAGACTTTTAGTTGGTTTCTGTGTACACCACTGGTTAGGTGATCTGTCCTTGGTCAGGTTAAGGGTTATGAAATTTAATTTTGTCTCAGTTTTGTCATCTGCAATGGAATTTACATATTCCTAGATCATATGATTGTTTATAGTTAAACAGAGTTACATAAAACATTTGTTAAGTTCAACTTTTACCAACAAAACATAAATACATATATATATATATATTATTAATTCATTTACAATTTTCCCATCAATAACCATGAAATAAGGTCTTAAGTACTTAATTGATGCACTCCTTACCTATACTTGCTTCTATAATTATAAAAATGGACTCTGGATTTACTTATTTGGATAACTCTAATTTCCTTAACCTGATAATACAGTTGGTTTTTTAAAAAATAAAGACTTTGGATATTAGAAAGATTTTTTTGATGCTTTTGTATCTGTATCCTAAGGTAAAAACTGTACATATGAGAAGAAGTATCAGGGAAAAACTATCAGAGTAAATCTGAGATGCAGACAAGATTGTTTCCTGTAACATTAGTTGTTGTCACTAGATGCATTTCATGTCTCCTCTTGTCATCAGCACCTCAAGTTTTTCTCTCCTGTGACTGACATTGTTAGTTCAGTGCCAGATAAAAAGTCACAGTTTTGCTTTATCACTCGAAAAAACATTGAGATTGAAAAACTACAGTGTCTCAGGAGAGGACCACGGCTTACAGCATGCCAAGAAGATTAAGGCTTTGTGTTTATGATAAGTTAGCATAGATTCTGGGGCTGTATTTTTAGACTAGGTGTGGTGGGAGAGCCAATTAAAAATTCCGTAAATTCACATTTTGCAGCATCTCCTGGAGTGAAAGACTTCACAACTCATTAAAAACCAATGCGAACAGAACAGTACTCTTTAATTTAAATATGCCCTTTGGAATTAACGGCCCATTTTAGACAAGTGGGAAATAATAGGAAAGAAAAAAATGAAACAAGATATATCGTGTATGGGTACAAATTCCCTACAATGAATGCAATTCTGAATACAGTTCTGTATGGATGAAATATGCCAAAAAAACCTTACTTAAATAAAAGAAAATATTTTTTTGATTTAAATTCAATAAGCAATCATGAATTAGGTATAAATTTGTCTTGTGTTTTCTGTAATATATTTTGAAGTTTACAAGTGTATAGCTCTGGTATTTACTGTAATCTTCAAAAAAATCTCGATTTTAAGACTTTTGTTTTACTAAGCATTTTCTTCTTAAATAGAAAAATAAAAACTATATTAGAAAGATTTAAGTGACCACTACTTCCAGAAAATGGAATCTATGTACTTTATTCCTTTCACTAACTATAGTAACACCCCAGAGCACGTTATGACAACTGTGGGTTTTACAGGTAATATAAATTGAGAAAGACTGAAAATAAGTGAAGAAGGTAAACAGAGGGAGAACTTGAAGTCTACAGAATGACACTGTAGTGACATCCTTGAAATTTTCCTTTTCCTCAAAATGCCAGATCAAATGAGTAGAAGAGAAGCCAGCAACCTGGAAATACCAATGAACACACAAAAACAAAGCCCCAAGAAAACACAAATACCAGAAACAGTGTTGCCTAACAGTCCAGAAAATGCCTTGACAGTAGCCACCAACCACAGATGAAACCACGGCCCCTATACTCCCCATGTTAGCAGGAATGAGGAGAAGTCTTAGTCCACCACTCCAGGAGTGCCATATGATGTCCCTGTGATTTGACAGAGAACCGAGATGGGATTTGCCTTCTCCATTGCTCTTGTAACAGTCTCTCTCTAGGTGATGTTGGTGGAGATAGAGTGGGTGTGCAGTACCCCACCCAAACATGGTAGCAGAATGACTCTCTACTTCTCAGTGGGATGATGTCTGAGCAGTGAGTGGATTCAGAACCTTCAGCTCCATCGAGGGGCAAAGGGCTCACATGGGTCTTTTGTGTCATTCGAGTCCACAGGAAGTAGGAAAGAGGTGCACTCCTCAATAGGGGAGAATGATACCGTGGGAAGCTCCACAGGACATGTGGAAATTCCCTGCCCTACTCAGCAGATGTAAAGAGCACCTCCCAGTCAATGAGCTTATGTTGAGGCCAAGTGGAGACTCTGGGTGTTCACAGTCATCTAATTGTTGCGAGGCAGCAATCCTATCTACAAAACACCTCCTGAATGAAGATTTGTAAAACACAATGTTTAAATATCTAGAGCCTCATAACATAATTCACACACATGAAAATGTCCAAGTTACAACCCCAAACTAGGCATCTTGTTTAAAAAAAAAGTCTGAATTTGATTGAGAAAGACAGCCCGTGGCTGCCTCCACTGCGATGCCACACGTTAGAATTAGCTGAACACTGTTGGAAATTGGCCATCATCAGAATGCCTCAAGGAGCAACCACAAACATGTTTGCAAAAATAGAAAAAAACCCACCGTCTCAACAAAGATAAAAAAACAAATCAAGTAAAATGTTACCAAAAAGAATTTTAGCACTGAAAAAACACGGGTACTGAAAGAAGAAAAGGAAACATTAAAAAAAAAAAAAGTGAGCTCAACAAAACTGACAAAAGAAAACCTTGAGTAAGGGTGAAGGTATAACAAGATAAATTACTTGATCTGAAGAACAGAGAAAATTAAGAAAAATGATCAGATTCTCAGTGGTTGTAGTTCTTAAATAAAGAGTAATCTTGATATTCTGTGACGGGCTGATGGGCTGAACTGGAGGGCCACATGTTCGAACCCAGTCTGTGCAAATTAGAGATTTAGCAAGATCCCATCTCAAAATGTTTGTTGTTGTTGTTTTTAAGAAGAAGGATGGGAATGAAATTCACTGAAGACCCGAGTTCAATCCCAAGTACCAAAAATATTACAAAGATAGTGATTAAAATTTTCATAAATTTGGTTTAAGAAAACCATAGATACACAGTTTAATGGAGCTGGACCAACCCCAAATAAAAGAATGCAAACTGAAAGAAATCATTGTCACATTTTTAGAAGGCAAAGAGAAAAAATCATATTGAAATCTATGAAGGAAATGATACTTTATATATACGCTAACCATTTTAAATAACAGTGACATTTTCACCTAAAATCATGAGGGTCAGAAGGTAGTAACCACACAATATCTCAATTATTGAAAGACTGAAAGCGAAGAACTACCATCTATGAATACGTAAATGGCTCTAAGAAAATAATTTAGCAGTCCTAAAAAACACTAAACTAGACACAAATTTACATAAATTGTAAATAATACAATTGTACTATAATTGCACTAGTGGGTCTTTATTCCAAAGAAACAGTAAAACTTAAGTTCATGCACTTGATTTTATAGTATGAATTGAGTGATCATGTGAGTCTTACTGATTATTCTACAAATCTATTTTATTTTTATTTTTTTTTTTTGCGGCACCGGGGATTGAACTCATGACCTCACACTTACCTGGCAGGCACTTAGGCCACTGAGCTAGATCCCTGGCCCTTTATTCTACAAATCTTAAAGTCACTAAAATTTGTGTTAATACACTGTTAGTGATGGTACTGTGGTATATCCATGCCGTGAAACACGCTTTGCAAGATAAACAGATGAAATTCTGACGCACACAGTGATTGGTATGAATGTCAGTGCTATTATTTGGAGAGAAAAGTCATTATTAAAATATTACAGAGCATGTGATTCTACTTATACAACATTCTCAACAAATTATAAAGATGGAAAAGAAATTCCTTTTTGCTGGCAATTGAGATAGAGCTACAAGGTACTGGAATAATTTTATATCATAATTCAGTGATAGAACCACAAGTCTATACATGTGATAGAATGACATAAATTTATGCACATATACAATTTTGGGAATTAATAAGAATTATATTGCCTTATTCATTTACTAGTCCTTTGAGTTTTAGGTAATGATTCTGGCTTTGAAACTGCAATTCAAACATGAATAAACTTGATGAATATTTCTTCATTATATCATGAGAAACCTGCTCTAAAAATAAATAAAAGAACTGATTGACCTGCTGAATGGACAGTGGGACTCCACAGAATTTTTAAAGGTAGATTTTAGAAAACACTTTAGCTGAAAAGCACTAAGGAACTGGGCCTGCATTAGCTTTAGTTAATTATATTAAACATATTTAATGAATATGCTAATGAAATCAGAAAATACAACATATTCTGCATCTTAAGCGGTTTCTAACTAATATGTAAAGGAATAACATGTTCAGATAAAGCTGAAAAGTAATAACCTACATGTAATTTATTCGTTCAAGAGGAGTTTAGCTTCATTATTTCAGGCACTGAGAGTGACTAAATAGATTACTTCCCTCTCAATCTTCTGACATGCGTGTAGAACAGAAAATCGAAAATCAACTGGATTTATAATGGAAGATGAAGATGTTGGAAGCAGTGCCGAGTAGCAATTTCTGGCTCTTTGAATCCCCTGCCGTCTCTGCCTGCTTTGAAAGCACCCTCCTCCAGTCTTCTGCTTGCCCTCTTCCTCGGACTCCTTCAGGATGGCCATGCACTGTGCTCATATCTTTCCTCTTCCCATGCCAGGACGCTGGAAGTTGACCACTCTGATGTGGCTTTCTTATGACCTTCATGTTGACGGCACCCAAATATATAGCTCCTACTATTTTGTCTGCAGGTGCAATTGGTGAATTGTACTTGAATGACCCGGCAGCATTGCAGGTTCAGCAGGATCACGCCAGACTCATCATGTTCTCCCCATGCCGCACCCACAGCCCAGCTCCTGCCGGCTGGGGTTTCCCATTCCTGGACTGCGGCCCATGCCTCCCCTCCCAGAGCTGTCCCTGCCACTTCTCAAGCTGGATGCCCACTCGGGTGTGATGAAACATTACTGCCACCCTCTTTATCTGCACTATTGTGAGTCCATTGGCGGACGTTACATTTATCGTTCAGTAGGATTTCCCAGCAAATCTTCTAAACTGGTCTCACACTTTGCTCCGACTTGTTATTCATGCCACAGGCAGACTTTCTGATACCAACGTGAGAAAGCACAATCCTGTTACATATTGGCTCGATGATTTCCCAACCCTGGTGTTAGTGGCCACACCCTTAAGGTGGTTTACAGTGATCTATAAAATCTGGCTACACTATCTCTGTGTCTATATTTTATACTGAGCTATCCTGACTTTTTTTAAAACTAAGTGGATAATAACTGTACCTTCTGGTGTCAGCCATACTGCTTCTATTTCTTCACTTTTCTCACCTTCTCCACTTTCATTTGGAAAATTCTTACCTGGCTTTCAGTTCCTAGAACTTTCCCTAGGAAACTTACCCTGCACCTCTAGTAGATTTTATTATATTCTCCCACTTCGTGTGAAATATTTTTCTAACATACTTTTTTCCTATTTCATATTGACTCAAGAATATTATACTATCTTACTTAATAACTTGAGGGCTCTTAATAGATGAGAAATTATTCAAATCCATTTACTTTTAATTTATATATCTTTTAAAATTTTATTTCTATAAAAGCAGGTAACACAAGATTTACCCTCATAATTTTTTTAATTAAGATCCCTGGCCCTTTATTCTACAAATCTTAAAGTCACTAAAATTTGTGTTAATACACTGTTAGTGATGGTACTGTGGTATATCCATGCCGTGAAACACGCTTCGCAAGATAAACAGATGAAATTCTGATGCACACAGTGATTGGTATGAATGTCAGTGCTATTATTTGGAGAGAAAAGCCATTATTAAAATATTACAGAGCATGTGATTCTACTTATACAACATTCTCAACAAATTATAAAGATTGAAAAAGAAATTCCTTTTTGCTGGCAATTGAGATAGAACTACAAGGTACTGGAATAATTTTATATCATAATTCAGTGACAGAACCACAAGTCTATACACGTGCACACCTGTAGCTAGAACTACTAACCCCGGCTATCTTTACGAATCTCCAGGCGTACGATGTAATAAGTCCCAGTGCTGCACCACAGATCTCTAGAACTTATTCATCGTGTCAGCTGAAAGCTTACACAAAGTAACTAGCAAACTGCCATTTTCTTCAACCCCGGTAGCTGGTGTTTTGTGACGAGCTCACTGCACCTGACGCAATACCCTACAGTTCATTGGGGTTGCTTCATATTAGATTTTGTCGTACTTAAAAGCATAAGCACAAACATGCCATTACTCCAGTTCTCTAGGTTATGTCTATGTATCCTTCCCCAGAACAACTTTTTACTTTCTAGTAGCTTAGGTGTTTAAGTAATTATATTCTTATACTAATATTACGGCTACCTGATGTTTCAGTATTTAGTGTGAGGCATGAAATTAATGACAGTATTAAGAAGACAACTCTTTTCCTTTTGTCCTTATAATATAAGCATCTTTAATTTTCTCCCACTTCCCAATGTAATTATATTGTCATTTTGTTCAACATAATGTCTTAAGTACTATGATTATGACAGTGTGATGTTTATATGTAATAAATATAAAATATGTTCACTGGAAAAAAATTACAAATGTTTCTAGTTGTCTGTAAAAATCACTCATTTGAAAAACTACAAATTTTATAGATTTCTTCTTATGCTCATATTTATGAAATAACCAGTTTTACCGTCTATGTTCAAGAAACTAAAATCTGGATGCTCTACTATTTAGTTCTAGGAAATTTTCTTGTATTATTTTTAGGTAAATTTCTTTATTACAAACTCTCCTTTTTGCAATTGATTTTATTCAGCTACTACACTTTTTGCTCTAGACTTTATTTTATTTCCTTTTACATAAGTGTTCTTATAGCTCTATTTTGCTAAATTGTACAATTTATGAAAATTGTTGCTTCATGTCACTTTGATGCTTTTTAGACTTAATTGATGGGGAGTAGTGTTGAGTTCACAGTAAAATTGGAGGAAGATACAAAGATTCCCATATATGCCTTGCTACCTGCATCACAGTGTCTGCCATGATCAACATCCCCACCCAAGAGCTGCATTTCTTTCCGGTGGTGAACATACATTGATGCAGCTTAGCAATTTGAGGTCTGTAGTTCATATTCCCAGTGATTACTCTTGCAGTTGTACATTCTATGGGCTTGGAAATGTGCCTAGTGCCATGAAACCACCATGATAGCGTCATACAGTCCTCAGCGATCCAAACTCATCTGGATAGTCACTTCCTCCTTTCATGAGTTTCAGCTAGCTGCTTAATGTTCCAACTGTCAAAAGTTAACAGTGATGGCTGATGCTTTTCTTGTGCTTCGCAACTTGTGCCTTCGATCAGTGGTATTTCACTGAGTTTTGAAAAGAAACAAACAAGGTATACAATGCTCAACTCATGAAAGCATATAATATCCTTTAGCCTTCATAGTAACTCTATGAAATTGATATCATTTACATATTCCCTTAAGGCAGGAAATAAAGTGACTCATAGGAGTCATCAATTTTCCAAAAATCAAAACTTAAGAGTGGTGAATTCAAGACACAATAAGAAACTAAACTTGTATTTAGTTTATATTCAGTCTACCAGAGCAATGGGAAACATCTTCCCCTATTTCTGATTATAGAAAGGGTCTGTAATTTCTCAACCCTTTAGACACAGACCTCAGTTGGTCATCCAGCAACATTCAATGGCAGGGATTTGCCCTCAATGTGAGAACTACTTGATATCTGGCACAGTTGCTCAGAATCTAAAAATAAAATATGATGGCTAAAACATATTGACACTCTTGCTCCATATCTTTCATATGTAATTTTAATTTTCAAAATAATTTCACAGTTATAGCTATTTTCTACCTCCTCAATCTATCTGTGAGAATCTTAGGTTAAGTAACTTATCATTAGTTTGATTTTTCCTAATCTATAGTTTGAGGTATGACATTGCAGTTATATAACTTTGCCTGAATCCTTGTTCTATTATTTATCCTCTAAACAGGCTCAAGTTTCTCCCTGTGCTTGTGCGTTAGTATTTGCTACTATAAAATGAAAACAACAGAATTAAGCATGAAAATTACATCACTCAATTAAAAAACCAATTAAATTATTGATTAGTGAAATTTTCATGCCAATCGTTGATGTGTTATGAGTCCCAAGAAAAATGTCTTATAGGTGGGTGTTGTACTCAGAGCTATATCCCCAGGAGAATTTCTATGCCTGTATCTTGCACTCTGAGTAACCACTTTAAAGATAGTAATATGCAATGTATTAACTATTGTTATTCTGCTATCATCTCTTTGTGAAATTTTATTGTTTTTCATAAAATAGAAAAGAAGAAAAATGTCTTTCAAACTAACGTATGTGTGCATTCACCTGTGTATGCATGCACGTGTGTCTGTGTGTCTCTCTGTGTGTGTAATGAAGATACATAGGTTATATTATCTTACCAGGATATTTTAGAATGACTGTTGTGTCCTACAAAAAATGTGACTCCCTTTTTTATGCAAGAATTGAGAAATGGTAGTTTCAAACACTGTTAGATTTCTAGAATAAGCATTCTTGAAACTGAATGCAGTCCCTTAAACCTTGTACCCCATCCAAAACTTTAGGCGTTCTGTGAATGGTGAGCAGTGAGCAGGGAAAGCAGTGGCTTCATCGTTAACTGTACGTGACAGTGCAGCAGGTGGCACTGCACCTGTCACATGTGCTTTCCAGACTGCCTCCCCTGGAACTGGGAGGCTTGTGAAATGAGCACAAATGGCTCTGCAAAAATTCACCCCTGCCATATTAAAAAGCTCATTTACAGCATTACCAAAACTCTTTTCCAAATAATAATAAAATGTTAAACTTTGTCCTATATCCATGCATTTAAACTCATTATATCTGTCTTGGTTTTTAGATTTCTGTAAGGCTTGTTTGTAGCAAATATTAATTATATAAATGCATAGGTACTATGATGTAAAATGTTATATATATGTATAATTTTTATATGCCATATATAATTTTGCCCACTGGAGTAACAAAAAATAAAGAGTTTAGAAATACTGAGTCACTGATTTTATTGCCTTGTGATCCATGCAGAAAATTACGGATTTGTTGAATTTTATTTCTAGCAGCAGATAATCATTTTGAGGAAGTGCTATTAATAGTGAAATATTAAATAAACACAGGTGAAAATGTAGAGTACAGGGAGTCTTAAACAGCTATATTGTCTTCTGGAGACACATAAAATTATAACTTGGATTCATTGTAATAACACAGAATAACGAAAACTCACAGATGTCTGAATTCAGTTGACCACAGCAAGTATGGTTCCAGAGCACAGAGTATCATCCTGATGTCCATATGCTCTGTGTGCCTGCTGAATGAAGGGTGGGTGTCTCCTTCCATGTTTTGGACGATGCGAGGAAAGGGAGGGAATACTGACAGCAAAAGGAGGTCAGGGCTTCATCTCTTTCCAGAACACAAAGTCCAAGCAATCGTGGATCAGGGGACCGAGAACTGAGCACCAAGCATAACACTGATGACTATGTTGAACACTAAACAGTGAACTCAGCTCAAAGAGCAAACATGCACCAAGCTGAGTAGAGGCACTGGGTTAGAAGAGGGAAGGAAGGTCCTCCTGACTGATGGCAGTACACGACCTCAGCTTCTCCCAGATGTACATTTTCTCACTTCTCATAATTGATGGCATTAGAAAATTATAATTTTTGAACTCTTAATAAAGGTGATTTTATGTAACAATTTCATTTTATAGTTGAGGAAACTGAGATTAATCTCCACTTTTTCATCATTAGATGACAAGTCCTGTTTATAGTCTATTTTTACCTCCAAAATGTACCTCTTGCAAATATTGATCATTTTTTCTTTTTTGCAATACTTAATAGCCCAGATAATTTTTGGATCACCTTTAAAATGAGAACTTTGGGATTCCAGTATTACATCTAAATTCTAAGTTCGCGAAGTGAAAATTTCAGAAACTTTTTTTAAAATGCCTTAATTGCAAATTGTAATGCCATATGTTCATCATATGTATTAAATATGATCAAAAGCACAAAATAAAATAGACACTTGTGTATTATACATAATCATAATATAAATTGTGTACATAATAATTGCAGTTACATATAAAAGATCCAATGTATATGTGTAAATATGAATGTGTATGTATTTTTTGAATAACTCTTAGAAAATCAATTATGGACGTGTAGTCCTTGATACTACTATACTGGCTTGTGTTAAAACAGGAACCACATTGTATTTTATATCAACTTTCAGAAAGCTACAAAGTTGCTATTAGAAGGCATTGCCATTTTAACAAATAACAGTTGTGTCCTCTTAAAAATCCCAAATTAGAGGAATAATTTATGTTTTTCTTAAGATTAACTTTATGAACTCGGTAACAAGTGATGCTATTCCAAGACTTGTCCTAGGCATCAAGTTGTTATTTAACCAGTTATGATCAACAGATTCTCTTGTCCTTTTATTCAACTGCAAACTATGTCTGAGAACAATGCATTTAAGTAACTGGTGGATTTACACTAATGACCATTTGCTTGGGGCAAAGATGTAGCATTCAGGACAATAGAGAAAAGATTATGTGAGAGAAGCTGTGATACTAAGGGACTTTTTATATAATTAAGTTTATTAGTACATTTTGACATATATAATGATCACATTCATCATTGAGAGTTTGCACCTGTAGATGATATATCTAGATTCTTCTTTTTTTCCCATTCCCCGGCCCTCCCTTTAACTGTTCTTCCCCTCCCTATTTATAAATGCTTTGCTTATGTTTTCCCCCATTTTCTCATTTTTATTTTTCTGTTCCTTTCTTTCATTTCCCCTCCCCTCCCCTTGTTCTCTTTCCCATTTGAATATTTTATTGCTATTCCACAATATCTGTCATAAATTGTAGTCCTTATTTAGACTTTCAATTTCTCATACCAGAGAAACAATGCAATATTTATACATGTGTGTCCAATATATTTCACTTAAGAATATGGTCTCAAAGTGCATCCTTTTACCTAGAAATGTCTCAAGTTCATTCTTCTTTGTGACTGAATAGTACTCCATTGTATATATAAAGAAAAAAAAACACATCTTCTTTATCCATTCAAAGGCTATTCAAGATTTTGGTATTAAAAATTATGGTGCTGCAATGACAAGCAGAAACACCGAAATGACATGAGGGATTTGGATGGAGATTTATTTTATGTCAATGGGCACTGATTGGAATCAGTCTCAAAATATCAGACTCTGAAGGCTCAGAGAGGGAGATTTTTATGGGATTGCAAAGGGGAAGTACAAAGGTAGAGTACTTGGTTATCTTTGATTGGTACAATATGCATCATAGTGACCAGCTATGCATCACAGTGATCAGCTGCTTTGAAGAGACAGAAGCAACAACAAGTGGGAACAGGAACTATTACCTGGGCAATTAACAGACTGGCTAAAGGATATTTTCTGCTACATTTCCTCCATTTGAGTTTCCCCAGGAAATTTTTGCTGAGCATGTCATACGTGATCTTCTGAGATGAACTGGGTAAGCTAATTAATTTTATAAGATCTAACTAGGAGCAATAACATTAAGGCTGTCAGTGGTCCAAGGATGGACCCTAACCAAGGTCCCTAAGATTAGAAAATTTTCCCTTATTATAGGGTCTCTAAGTTGCTTTTAGGAAAAGACATATTTCCCCCTTGGTGTCTGTTTTGTATGCTGGCAAGGGAGTGAGGGAGTTAATATGATCTAGAAGAGTGACCAGTGTGCCTTGGATACCCATCAAATCTTCGTCAAGTATTTGACTAATTATCAAAAATC